>JAIPRM010012141.1:0-12335 GCA_025469315.1 Stegophylla sp. TES_Ste_2020 | reverse complement strand
TTTTTTCGAAAATTTTTTTTTTCTTATATTATTAACTTCCTTCATTCAGAATCATTTTACTGAAGAAATGATTTATCGTTTCTTTAAAATTTAATACGCCCGTCAAGAGAATACCACCCGTCGTGCGAAGTATACCCATCGTGCGAAGTACCTATGTCCGCTTTTTTTTTTTTTTTTTTTGAAAGCCTAAATTTGCAGATTTGAAATTTAACACAACAGTTTTAGAAAAAGAACAAAATAGCCATTTTGTAAACACTGATTTCCAGAATAATTTTGGTAATAAGTAATATGTCTTATTAATGTTCAATCATTTACTTATAACGAACTTTTAGACTTTTTGAAAATGTGCATTTTACTATGTATAATGTTGAATCTCGTATGTGTGTGTGATAATTAGTTTACGTTTTCAAAGAGTTCAAAAAAAAAAAATCATAATCAATTAGTGACAAAACTTTAACAAGATATTTTATCACCAATATTTTTCTAAAAATCAAGTTTACAAATAGCCATTTTAAGTTTTTCGTAAAACTGTACTCGTAGTATAAAATTTTAAATTTTAAAATTTGGATTTTAAAAATAAACGTTATTGTCGTAGTGCAATAATATTATAGTAATAATTTAAAAAAAAAAAAGAAAAATTAAAACTCCTAATAAAACAAAAACTATTGCATTTTGTCAAATCGTATTGGGACACCCCGTATACATTAAACAAATAAATGTATAAAAAATGTAAAAATATGAGTATGTTATGATTCAATTTCGTATATATTAAGAAATGATAAAAAAAAATACTTGTATATCGTGGACGACGATCTTTTTTTTTTAATGCCGACCGCGGACCGCTATTATTAGTCTTGTTAGTTCTCATCGCGTCCATAATTCGTCCTTAAATTCATCCTAATTAATGATGATTGGAACACGAACAATAATTAATACTCGATTTCAACAATTACGCTGTGTGATTACGGACTTGGAAGATAATCTCGACGCATCATTAGGACTTAGTTAGCTATTAGATATAGAAAAAAAAAAAACACAAAAATGACTCGCTTTCCGAACACCAACAAATCTGTACACTAAAATTAAAAACAGAAAAAAAAATTTTAAATTGCTAAGAAAAAAAACCCAATTATATTATTATATAGACAAAATGCATATCATCTCTTTTCTTTCTTTTCAATTTTTTTTTTACAAACAGTTAATTAACATATTATCGTAACTAATGACTTTTGTCATTGAAGTTAGTCGATGAATAAAAATATTTTTAGTCCTCCGAAACGCGGACAGAATATATAGATATCTTTCACACACAAAAAAAAAAACGTATAAATCAGTGGCGTTTCAAGTAGGGGGGCTAAATTGACCTTCATAATACAAATCGGTGAGTAGCTGACCTCTAAACCAAAAAAATATTTCGCCTCTACAAATAAAAAAACAACTCAATTTTTAAAACATAGCGTTTGATACACTCTAGTTATACTAGTTTGTCAGTGCCACAATAATATCATTATGACTCATAAATATGTATTATTCATGAAATGTGTTACCAGCAGTTTATATTTTCGTATTTTGTTTTTTTCGAAAATTCCACGACTTAATCCGGAGGATTTTAAATTAATTATCATCATGACAGATCTTAGAAAATTATGTACATTTTCAAAGTGATGCTAATGACTTTATCAACTATCGTAACGTAGTCCACGGCAAACATATTATGAAACGAATTAATTATTTAAAACATTTAAAGTTATAACTCGGAGACCAGCGAGAAGATGGGAGGGTAAAATTATTTATAAATACATGTTAATTGCACTTAACAAAGTTGAAAGAGTTTCAAAAAAAAAAAAAAAAAATCTCACCATTATACGCGTCACAAGACACGTCACTGGTGAAAACGTCTCGTCCAGCCATATGGATAACCGCGGATCCCCTACATATATGGAGGCTCTCCATCCACCCCCACCTTCATCACCGCCGGCTAAGATTTGTGATGTGTGTGTGTGTGTGTGTGTCACACCTAATGATAGAAAATTAATTAATTTCAATGTAAAATCTGAAAAATCAAAGATATATATATAATAGTATAATATTTGGATATGTGTTTACGAATGAAAAACGTTGACGTCCGACATTACCAATTAATTTATTAAACGAGATCCGTTTTTTTTTTTTTTTTAATATCACAATTTCTACATTAGTCAGTGTCAATTACAGTAGTATGCGTTTTACGTGTTTAAAAATAAATATAACAAAATTTAGAAACAGATAATTTACGAAATCTAATTTTATGTTTTAGATAATATGCTAATAGTATTTATATATATATTATGATTTTCTACGAACTACTATTTTCTTTCTTCTCGACTTACATCTATAATAACTTCCCCGATTACAAGATTTTGCGATTTTTTAATTTTCAAACTTATTTTTAATTTTCCATTGTCTACTGTGTATTCTTATAAAACGAATTTCAGACTTTTTTTTTATCTATTTAATAAACATAGAACTAACAAACATAGAATTATTTATTTAAAAAGCTATTTACTGCTGGAACCCCATATGTGATTCGATAATGTTACTGTCAGGGCCGTATTCAGAGCAGGGCAAAAGGGCATGGGCCAGAATCATAATTCTTAGAGGGGCGCAAATTTCAATATTACTTATATATATTATTTTTCACATAATATGTTTGAAACACGCACATTTATTTAATATTGTGTAATTATTTTGTAAAATAATACGTACTATATGATTCACCAAACTTAACTACATTTAAAGTAACTTAAGATTATAAAAACAAAAACGTAATTTTACATGATTACAAGTAACACATAGTTATTACCTGGTATACTATATACTTATACATATTATATAAATCTCAAATGATTTTTTATAAAAAAAATGGAAATTTCTTATTTTGAGTAGTGAGAAGGGGAGGCGCAAATGCAATGATTCGCCAGGGGCGCCACTGGAGCTCAATACGGCCCTGGTTACTGTACAGAATAAAGTAAATACCAATATTTTTAACGGTAGAACGACTCGGTTTGTTGAGTTGACGGCACGGCTTTTAGTTTCGTGAACGGACCTATTGCGTGAACGGTACTTTTGTATTATTTTTTTTTTAAGCTTTTAGATTAAGCTTAAAATGCGTCGGTATTTAACCCAATCGAAACGAATTCTAGGAAAATAAATTACAAATTGGGTTCGAAAATATTCGGTGGCATTCAATAACCTCATAATATACATAGAGATTTAATAATAGAAAATATACTATTCATTTAAGCTGTAAAAACAAAATAATATTTTTAAAATATTGCAAAATTTGGAAAAAATATTGACACTTAAGAAACAATAAGTAATTTAATCTATACATTATAATTATTTATATTTTATTTTACATTAAATTCTAAAGCTACGTATAGTTTTATAGTCACAATGTATAAAATGTTTTGACAACTATAATAATAATTATAATTTAAGTAGTATTTTTCGAATTAAAAAAAATGTATATATATATATATATATATATATTTATGATGTTTTGTTTTCGGATATTTTTATTTTTAAATCATTATAGTGGTTACTATAACCAGAAATATGATATTTCTGGTGTTTTCTGGCACATATACAATAATAATTCTACTTATATTATGATCAAGGCTGTAGGGGCGATGTAAGTGATGGGAATGAAACGAAATATATTTTTTTCGTTTATCTGATATTTTAACAGTTATATGTATAATGATGTAAGTACCTACTTGTATTACACGATCGATTATGATAATAATAACAACAATAATAATATACCGAAATTGATCGCGTTGCCCACATGCCGAAACCGAGGTCTAGCTGACGGCGGCCTTGCCTACGACAGACGACGAGAACGCCGAAGGCGACCTTCACCGACTACGGATGTCCGAGCACACGTCCGCTGTGCAGTCATCGTCGGGGACCCCCCCACGAGTGGCGAGCGAATTGATTGCAACGAAACGAATTTGACCGAATACGGTCGGTCTCACGCGGTGACGGGACGATTCATCGGCAAACGACGGACATCCTGTATGGAACACGTATATTATTGACCCGGCTACGACGACGACGTGAGAGTCCAAGGACGAGAAATCGGTCTTTCAAATTTATTTGTTTTTAATCTCCGCGAAACGCGCTATATTCATCGTCGTTTACACCACCAGCTACCTGAGTGTGTATACATACTACGACGACGACGACGCTGTACCCGACATCCGTTTCCTGTCGACGCCACCGCCATTTCCTTCGTCTAACCACACACTCCGCGCCGTGTTGTTACTTTGTATACGCATTATTACCATTGTTGTTGTTCATGCTCGAACAATTCGCTACTCACACTATACGTACGTATATATATATATATATATATATATATATATACATATTATTATCATCGAATAGGGCAAATGGTTCCCGTGAAATTTGTTCCGCCCAACCTAGGGGTTCCATGTGAAAATTGCAAGGGTTCACCGTGAGTTAAATTCGCGATTTTTTTTTTCCATTTATACTAATCCGCTAATTTAGAGATACAGATTCACGAAAAAAAAAAAAAAAAAACGAATAGAATTCCATTTCGACTTATAAATCCCGCAAGGCAAGTGTTATAACTAGGGCTGGGATTTCGATGTCCTTAAAAATCGCTAAAAATGCTCTAAAAAAAACAAATGTAAAAATGACCTAAAAAATTTAAAAAATGCGCTAAAAATAAGTTCTTAAAATTTATTTATAATAGCTTAAAATTCAAAAAATTATATGACTGGGTATATGAGGGTAGGTATCGTTGGGCGTCTTTGTCGATTTTAGATTCTGAACGAAGTGAAGTAGCTAGTGTTTTTACAATGATGTTTATTTTTTTTATTATTTATTTATTTTTTTCTGTGTACAACTTTTCGTATACAAACACTTGTCCAAAAGTTTCGATCAATAACTTTTTGAAACCGGATTTGCCTCTAGATTGTTCTTTAAAGAGGTCATTTTTTGAATTTCTCAATTCTTAATTTTTTTTTTTTGGAAAAAACTACCCAAAATTTGACAAAAACGACTCGGAAACCATCATTTTTTGATCCGAATTTTATGAAAATTTAAACGTAGATAGAAAATCTTATAAGAAAGATTTTGGCGCAAGAAAATTTTGAAAATGTGAAAAAAAAATTTTGGACATTTTTCTAACATTTTTTTTTCTCATTTATTTTTTATACTATTAACTTCCCTCGTTCAGAATCGTTTTATTGAAGAAATGATTTATCGTTTCTTTAAAATTAAATACACCCGTCAAGAGAATCCCACCCATCGTGCGAAGAACACCCATCATGCGAAGTATGTCTGGCTTTTAATGTTTTAGGCTTCTAGCATATCGTTAATGCTGGGAGGCAAGATAAGAATTCATATTATGTATAAGAATTGTGGATAAGATATTAATATTTAATCTATTGTTAGCGTATAAAATAAATACCATATTGTAAGTTAATAATAAAATTTTGAATTTGAATTATAGACCAAAAATGACCTAAAAACCTATAAAATGCCCTAAAAAATGATAAAAATGACCGTAAAAATCAAATATTGCCAAAAAATACAAAATAAAATTTCTTATTCTAATTGAAAAACACCTGAAACGTATTTATAACAAAACAAGCATCGCACAGAAAGCTTTGGAAAACAATGCAAAGTACATCGAAGCTCATAGTTATAAAATTTAAAACCAAATTTTACAACTATTTCGAAAAAAAAACCCATAACAGAGGTCCATTCTTCGTACCTATATTTGAAATATTAAATTTTAATGTATTTAAGGTAATATATGACCCAACATAATTGTTGTTTAAAATAAAATATTTTGATTAAAAAAAAATATATAATATATTGATAATTATTTGACCAAGATTTGATATTAGATTTATTATTACAGCCTCGTAACTAAGGCTGTGAATTTAAAAACCGTGATAAATTAATTTACAATCTCAAAAAATGCACCAAAAACCATAATTTTGAAAGTTCGAGAAATTTTCATTTTGTTAATTGGAAAATTTCGTATTTTGTTCATAAATATTCCACTCCACTCAAAAACTCTAAAAATGATCTAAAATGGCATGATAAAAACTACCAAAAATAATTTTCAATTATCGACAAATTCTACGCAAAAGTTTCGATTTTGAATTTGTTGTTACGTGACTTGAGATTTTGTGTCGAGGAAACTATATTATTATATAATCATAAATCAGTCAAAAGTTCATAACTCTCGTATCACTATGAACCGCGATGTCGATTGTAGTCGATTGATTACAGGAACAGAAAATCGAAATCGAAATCAAATCGACCGATTTCTAAGGGTTCCCTGGACGTAAAAGTTTGCGATCCGTTGGTACAGATTATAATATAATAATATAGTCGTAGAACGTAATACACCGTGAAATAGACGCGCGAAATCGTGTGGATCTCGTCGAGCGGCGGCGGAGGACGAATGCGTCATTTATAATAATAATAATAATAATAATAATAATATTTTGTTGTTATTTATTTTTATAGCTCGCTCTACTTTATCTCGGTGCCAAGGACGCGACGTCGTTTTACCATAAATACGTACAATATCAACGAACGTGCGCGCGGGATGCCTCGCCGCCGACGAATCGTTTAAAGGTTTTGTTTTTGCTTTTTATTTTTTTTTTCCAAACGTTTTTATGTATTATTGTGCATCGTTACTCGGTACGTCGTTATTAGTCTTTTTTTTTTTTTTTTTTACTATTCGTCCAAGGCGATTCTATTGTGTTTGCCGTGTGTTTTCGCGTACATCAAACAGGTCGGGCCCCGTATATGTGCACATCGAATTGATCACATTGAAATATTATTTATGTTTGGCGTCAAAAGCGCAGTCAAAAAAAATATCCGCCTTGTACGCATTCAGTGGCGTCACGAACGTATTTTATTCACAGGAACACAAATTAATGAAGTTACCCACCCACCAATACATAAAATTTTTAACTTGACAATGCATAATTTTTACTAGAAAATTAATTATCTTACTATGTCAACAGACGTTAATGTAACAGGTTATTTTATTATTGTATTTTATTACGAACCCATGCTTTTAACAAATTTACCATAAACATTTTAGTACATTTTAGCAAAATATTTTAATAAGAGTTTAAAACATCTCACCCCTAGTGAATATAATATTATTATCTTCCCAGTTCTCCGATTATATTCAGCATTTATAGCATTGGAAATTTTTTTGATTTTTTTACCTAGAGTCACAAAATATATCCATTATAATTTATCACAATGAATTAAATTCAACATTTTGCTCATTCGATAATCATATTTGAATATAAAAATAATTTTTAGACCAGATAAAATTACCCACCCACAAAAAAAATTCGTTCCTGACGCCACTGAGTAAAGTACTACATAGGCAGAGGTCACGTTGTGGTGGCGTAGACCGTGGACCTAAGGATTTAACCCTCTGAAACACGGATTTCGAGACGAATGAAAACCAAAATAGAAAAAAACAAAAAACTCGTCGGTGGTCCGACGAATTACGAATACGTAATTACGTTGCGTGGGCGCACGTGTGCAGTGTGTGTGTGTGTGTGTGGTCTAGTGTTGTTATTACGTCGTTAACTCTGTCCGGGGGTGACGCGCGCGAGTAAAAATGAGAAAATAGAGTAAAAACACGCACCACGACTGTGGTCTTTCCAAAAAGCGGATCGTCGTGGAGTTTTGATTTATTACTGGGCTGTCGTGTATGTGTGCGCATATGTATAAAAATAACGTGTGTACAGAGTGATCGACGAAAGACGTCGGAAACTAAAAGTGGGTGATTCGACAATAATTGATAGTGTGAACCCTTGCAATGCGATTGTCGACCGAGAAGAAGAGTATATTATATTATTTTTTTCCGAAAAATTTTAATTTCCCTAGCAATGGATGACTCAGTTCTGTTTAGCACCATTAGTACAAATAGCTGATCTGAATTTCAGGGGGTATTCAAATTTTCGTTGATTTTGCCATCCCCATTCCTAATAAATTTGGAATTTACCAACTGTTATTAGGTAGTTTTTATTTTTAAATTCAATTTTTATTCCATATACAAATGCAATAATGCAACATGCCACTGACATTCCCATTTTGTCATTTATAATTTTATTATTTTAAACCATTAAACAGCATAAATTCTGAAATAATGAATTCGAACAGAAATAACACCAATTGGAAAATCCATTGCCTAGTAAAAAAAAATAAAAATTAGTTTTGTATTTTTCGGGGTGCTACAATAACCCCCGTGGACCCCTAGTTACGTAGCTAATTAAAAATGATTTCACATACTCGAAGAAATTAATTAAGTAGCGTTCTAACATTATGTTTTCATATTTTCTTTACCTTTAAAACCGAATTATCTGCACCGCGGAATGAAGTTTACACTGTGACAAAATATGTTGTACAGCATTCGAAGTGTTGAACGGTCTCTCGGCATAGCTGATAGTGTCGGGTCACACAGGGGGTTAGCACCGCTCTTTGGGCGTCACGGGGAAGTGGGGGGGGGGGTGCGACGCATACACGTACCTATTATTCAGCTTCTGCTGTCAGCCCCGCGTTGTAAAATGGCTAATAAAAATTGTCTCGTTTTCAAAAATCGCTTTACCCCGTCAGTTTCACCTTTTTAAGCCTGTAAAATCTACTCGGGTCGCCTTTGACGCGATTATCCGGTGGATTATTAGCGAGGATAATTCCCGGGCTTAACGTTCACCCGGGGACTACTTAGAATATATCCCACCCCACCACGACCTGCCCCTCCGCCGCCGCGACCGTATCTCGTTCACGTCTTTATCGATAAAATATGTGCGCTTCACGCTCTCCAGTCCGGTGGCTGCGCCGCCGCCGGTGCGTTACGCGCGCAATATATTTTGCAAGCATGCACCCGTACACCGTGACTCGTGTGGTATATGTACAGCGTTTTTCCAGGGAGAATAGATTATTATTTTTAATAAACTCTTAGTTTTCAGAAAAAAAAAAAAAAAGAGAAGACGAAATGTGAGTTTATGATTAATTAAATTTTCAACGAGTTATCGATTTTTTATTAAATTTGGGACTGAGATTAAAATGAGTGGCTGACCGTTCTCGTGGACACTTGATGCTGAATTGAAATCTATTTTCGAAATTCTTATCGCTTCCATTACATCTATTGGACTGACCGAAGGGAGACGGGTAGTTTTGGAGCTCATCGTGTGTGACAGGTATCGTCTGAATGAAAAACGATTTTCCCTCTGAGATTCGTGATCCGCCAGAATACCGGCTATATCGATATGTATAGTCAAACGAGTTATGGGATTTTCAACCGTCGTCGTCGTCGTCGTCAGTGTGATGCCGAACAATAGAGATTTGGAACTGGGGAAAAAAGCCGCGTTATGTGCTACGTTAAAGTTATAGCCGTCATAAAGTGCCGTTTTTTTAAATGACACCACGCGTTTGTAAAACGCTTGTAAGTATAGGTTTTTGGATTCCACTCGCGAGTCGTCAAACGATTCGTATAACGATATGGCTGGTGCCGAATCGATTCCCGTTGGAAAAAGGTATTTTATTAGGTTGAACCGAATTGTTTAATTACGCACGTTTTCCTTTTCAATTTTACAAGCTCAGGACTGTCAACTTTAAAGTAGATGGTACATAGGTGTACAAAATACAAATAACACAATTTAAAACCGCTGATTTGTGTGAATTTGAAGCAAAACTTTCTTTAAATATATTCAATTCTCCTAATCTTCTCATTAATGTACTCGATCGTGCATTTTCTAAGTATTTGTTATTGCTAGTAAATTTTCTTGGATTATTACTTCGAAATTATTTAATAATAATATAATCTAGTGTGTGTTTTAAATGCTGATTAAAATATGTGTAGGTAAATTATGTTGAAAATTAAAATATTGTGACTATTTTCTACCTGTACACAAACGGGGAACCAATTCCGGCTATACCTAATTAAAAATACCTTTTTTTAATACGGGAACCCGGAACAACACCCTGTGTGTATAAAATAACACCCTGTATACACACTAGCGCGACATATTGAACGCAGAGTTGCAGGTGATGCGCGTATATACGTATTATTTGCACGTGTATATCGACAATCCGCGTGATTTTACGAAAGATCTCATTTCGTACGCTCACGTCCGGCGCAGAATCACATCCGATCGCCATGAAATATTTACACACGTTATCGTGTCACATACACACACACAGAGAGAGAGAGAGAGACAGAGAAAAGGATGAAAACGAAAACCGTTACGAGTATAACACGTGCAACGGCACACGAATATTTCCGTCGCCAGTCCTATCACTTCAACTCCTCTATATAGCCGTGTGTTTTCTTATTTCTCTTGCCGACCAACGCTAATCTGTCATCCGCCCCCACCCCCACCGCCTCTGCCATAGTATACACAGTTCAAATCCTACTATTAATTCATCCCGACGCCGTCGCATTGTTTATTTTCATTTCCGTCGGAGCATTATTACAAATTATTAATCTTTTCGTCCCGTGACGAACGACATTGGTCGCGAAAAACAAAACGGAAATTTAATTATTTACGTTTTCCAGTCGTCCGTGTTTTTATACGAGTATATTGTTTCAATAAATATTGTGTCTTTTATGCAACGTTCGATACGATAATTATTATTATTATTATTATTATTATTGTCGTTCTATTGTAATAACGGGCGCTTACTTGGTTTGAATTAATGTCCACGACGCGGCGGCGTTGTCCGACAGCAACGCGACAATGGGAAATCATAACAATTACAAAGAGATTGTGCACCGAGCCCCGAAAGGTTTCTAATTTAAAACCGAATCGACCCCGCAGAGCAAATAACGGCGGCGAGAAACGAGAAAAAGAAGAAAAAAAAACATATTTTATTCATCCCGTCGTAGCATTTCTCACGACCCTAAGGCGACGCGCGACGGTGCTGTGCTGGTGCGTCACTCCGAACAAGATATTATTATTTTCTGAACGTGGGTTCGAATCGTCGACGGTCGATCGAAAACACATCCATTCTTTAAATATTTCGGAACTCTTACTAAAATGTATATTAAACTTTCTGTATACACAGTTTTCGAAAGAAGGAAAAATGAAGATTTACAAAAACTTTATAATAAACCAAACATTTGCAAATTTCTTGCTCACAAAAGACTAGAATGGGCTGGACACGTGTTGCGTGCAGAAGGATGTCTTATAAGAATAGTGCTCGATGGAAATATGAATGGAAAAAGACCCATAGGAAGACCACGTCAAAGATGGATCGATACCGTGAAGAGAGACTTGAAACGAGTGGACCCTACGTATAACATCAATTTGGCAGTAGATAGGATGCAATGGAGAGGAATTGTAGAAGCGGCATTAGACCTAAATGGTCTGTTTCAAGCCTGAGACGACGTATACACACATTAAGCTGAAGAATACGTTCAGATTTTACACGAATGTCCTTTAATTATTATTCCTCCGATCCTGTTGACTGGAAAAACTTCCTATGTAAAATGCGCATATACAAACTAATTGTTCACTTAGAACCGTTTTCTAATTTCCTTAAAATTTAAGACACTTTCCAAGTCGTATCCGAGGAGTGAGAATACCCGTGGTGCGAATTATTTCCGGCTTTTTATTTGTGCCCTTCCCATTTAAAACGTTTCTAAATACGCCCTTGAATGTGACGTTTCTAAAGTCATTTTTATCTAATTTTTGGATAATTGCATCAAATCAAATTTGTATTCGACTAGTGAACATTTTCATTCCCCAATGTTCGGTAGCTTTTCTTATGTTTGGAAAACTATTCCAAAGTTTTAAAAAATCAACTTTTTTGAAGCTCGAAAAGTACAAAAATGTTATATACAAAAATAGTTTGTTAAACACCACTTTGAGAGTAGGGGTGAGATCTCCCTCCCTCATGTATCCACCAATGATTAATGGGCAGTTACTACATCTGAATTTGCACCCGAGTTATTTCATTGTTATTAATTTAACCGTAACGTTGTTACTACAGATATGTAAATATTCACTAGAGTGAACGTTTTCTCTAATCTCCACTAAATCTTGTTTAATACATTTTTTAGATTCTGAACGAAGTGAAGAAGCTTATGATTTTACAATGATGTTTATTTATTTTTTTTATTTTTTTTTTATTTTTTTTTCTCTTTCTGTGAACACTTTTTCGTATAGAAATACTGGACCAAAAGTTTCGATCGATATCTCTAAAGAACCGGAATCATACCCAGATGGTACTTTAGAGAGGTCATTTTTCCAATTTCTCAATACTTTTTCCAA
>JAIPRM010012140.1:0-12336 GCA_025469315.1 Stegophylla sp. TES_Ste_2020 | reverse complement strand
TTAACAGCGCATTTCTAAATAATTTTTAATTGTTAGACAACAGCAGCTGATAGCTGACAACAACGTCCGTACCAACAAAAAGAAAAAAAAAAATTAAACATAAATAACCGCATGTGGGATGACTTAGTAACCGTCTCCAAGCCCTAAACCATGTAGACTAACGACTTGTGCCATGTTGTGTTCAACGTAATTCCTAATAGATATGGAAATTTGAGTTAGTACTTTTACCAGACTATTGACATTTATGAATTTACTACGTTTTCCATGAAAAAAAAAACAAACGAAAAATCGATTTTTATTCACTTAGCACCTTTCCCGAGTCTATGCCTCAATTGTAAAAAATCCGGACATACTTCGCACGATGGGGGTTCTTCGCATGACGGGTGGGATTCTCTTGACGGGTGTATTGAATTTTAAAGAAACGATAAATCATTTCTTCAATAAAACGATTCTGAACGAAGAAAGTTAATAATATATAAAATAAATGTCCAACATTTTTTTTTTCACATTTTTCTTGCGCTAAAATCATTCTTATATGATTTTCTCTATTTATGTTTATATTTTCATAAAGTTCGGATCAAAAAACGATGGTTTCCGTGTCGTTTTTGTCAAATTTTGGGTAGTTTTTTCCAAAAAAAACATCAAAGAATTGAGAAATTCAAAAAATGACCTCTTTAAAGTACCATCTAGAGGCACATCCGGTTTTAAAAAGTTAAACTTTTGGACAAGTATTTCCATACGAAAAGTTGTACACAGAAAAAAAAATAAACATCATTGTAAGGAAACTAGCTTCTTCAAATCGTTCAGAATCTAAAAATATATTTGTTCTGACCCACCTGGAAATTCGGGGTCTGGCTACTAGTTCTTGTTTATTTTTTTATTTTTTTTTTTTTAAATAAACGCATTCCAAAAACGACGGACGACCGCCGATATTTTCGGAGAGAGAGACGAAAACGATTCCCATTGTTCTCGTGTGTCGTCCGAGTGACGTTGAATTATTTCCGTCTCCACGATGACTGTGCGCGAACCGAACCGGTGGTAAAAGGTTCGTGTGAAAAACGTGTACTTATAGGATTATCGATTGTGTGATTACACGGATCCGACAGATCGTCGTACGGACGTCTCGCGGGAATCGTCGCGTCGCGTCGATGAGACGAACAGATTGGTGACTCGTAGATTTCGGCCAATTCGGTCGAGGAGACTGACGCGGTCGAAAAGGACCTTCTGCTTACGGCCGTGTAACGGTGTGGTGATTATCCTGCGGGAATGGGAGATTTCGAAATTCCTCCTTATGCCAGTCGTTCCCAAAATTTTTTTGGGTCCGCGGCAGGGGCATAGCGTGTAGTTCAGCCACCCGGGGGGTTGGAGATCGGATTTGCCGCCCTCTTCTCTTATTAAGGAAAATTTTACTTTTTGCTTTTTTCCTCTCTGCTTCAATGCTTACATTTTTCAAAAGGTGTTTTAGATTCTGAACGGAGTGATGATTTTATAATGATGTTTATTTATTTTTTTCTCTCTTTCTCGAAACACTATTTCGTATAGAAATACTTGTCCGAAAATTTCGATCAGTATCACTATAGATCCCGAAACACACGCAGATGTCACTTTAGAGAGGTGATTTTTCCAATTTCCCAATACTTTTTCAAAAACGTGGAAAATCTGTCGAAAAATTGGCAAAATATGCAATTACCGGAATTTCCGTAAAATTAAAAATTGCTTTTTAACGTAAATTCAAAAAATAATGTAGCTAGAAACTTGAAACTAAGAATGGTTCTTTGAAATTCAATACAAAGCATCAACAGTATCCCATCCGAAGTGCGAAGAACACCCGACAAGCGATGTATACATTTTTTTTTTCTCGCTGCTTTTTAACTTTTGCTTTTTAACTAACTTAAATTAGCACGACTTTATTTTACATTCCTCCTCAAAAAGTGCCACCCGGGGCGGACCGCCCCTTCCGCACCCCCCACGCAACGCCACTGGTACACGGCTCCTTTTGATTTTGACGTTATGAAATATACGGCTCCCATACGAACGTTTAAAACAAACAAATTTTTACATAATTCTAATCTTATTTAAATGATAAACAATGTGTTATTATTAATACAATAGGAAACTTTTTTTTTGAGATTATTTTTTTTTTTTTGAGGGTTTCTACTGCGAACGCGGCTAACCGTTGACAATAACCGACGACGCGCAGGTTGAGAACCACTGCCTTATGCGGACAAGTTATTTTCCAGCGTAGAGGTCGGGAACTTTGACTCGAGACACTATTATCATCCGTGTGGTTTAATATTATATTAATCGGGTGAAAAGATCTCGGCGCTGCGACGCGAGTCTTCGATAATAATTCATTTTTTACCACTCCGGTTCGACGACGATGATGACGTGCAATTTTTTTATTAAATGTGATCCTATTGTGTACGTGTGTAAGTGCCGTTTTAATATTACATGGAATGTACATCTATAAAATGTTATGAATAATAAACCGAATAGGTACACGTAAATATTTCTAAGTGTGTGATACACGGGGGAGGGGAGGAGCTATGCCACCATTATATGTAAAAAAAGAAAATTCTAAGGATATTATTATTTAAATGGAAAAAAAATTTACTAACTCATTCGAGTTCTGTGATTTCTGGAAAGAATTAATTAATTAGTAAAAAAAAAAATATGAAAATATGAAAATTCGTTGTATCATTTTGACTAAATACTTAATTTATTTATTGCATTTTATTATTGTTGTAAGGGTTGTAAGATTCTATAAAATGCAAACGTGGAACATATATAGATATTACAATCCTGACGACGGGCATACAAGAAAATTAATTACCTTTGTTAAAACCCGAAGATATGTTTGTCAAAACATGACATTATCCATCTATACTAATGACGTTTAGTATTTAATTGCAATTAGTCTACAATAACTGGCAACTGGAGGTGGATGAAATATTCAAAGATAATGTATATCGTGTATTTACTTTTGAATTTGATTCAACGTGTTTCCCCCCCCCCCCGGGCCGACCTGAGGTTTGCATTTAATTTAAAACTTTTCCGCTGCGCAACTGTATGCGGTGTGCGGTGACCCACCGTCGTATTACTCTAACACCTGTTGTACACAGTGGCATAAACAGTACCTGAGAGGGGGGGGAGGTCATCGGGGACATGTACCTCCCCTCCCATTTGAGAATTTATTTTTTGTCAAATGTTATTATATTATTATGATTTGGAAAATAAACATATTAACTTAAACTAATATTTGCTCATTTATCGTATTAAAATCATTATTTTCCTCAACCGAACCATATTGTAAACTCCTGGACTTATAATCGAAAAGTTAAGCGGTCTCGTGACGAGTGTTCAGTGTTAACATTTTTGAAAAATAAAATCAACATTGCAGTACACTTCCACGTACTTAGTAGTGAGCAATTTTATTTTCAAAATCAATGAAAAATAATTTAAACGCTATTTTATTTATATTTAGAATGGAAATTATGTGTATAAACTTAAATGAAAAAGTAATTCTTAGTTCATTTAAAACTCACAAAATAACAGAATATATTATTGTTGACAGAGTATAATCGATTAGTATGTGAAAGAGGGGAAAAATATTCATTTTAAATCACAATTGTATTTAAAAAGAAAATGAACTACATTTACATAAACGCCATAAATTAATATTACCATTAAAATATTAGTGTGTACCAATGTTTATTTTTGCATTGAAAAATTAATTGGCTTTAATATTATTTAACTTTGAGATTAAGTTTTATTTATTAATTAAAATTATTTCCAAGATCGTGATATTATTATCTCTATTATCTCTAATTGCTGTCATCATAACTAGATATTTCAACATTATTTCAAGTATAAAAGTGTGCGATATTGATGTAATTTAAAATTTGCACAATAGGGATTTTGGAAAAAGTGTGCTGAATAATTAAACAAACCTTTTTTTGGAAAAAAAAGCGTTTGGTTATGACGACCGCCGCCGGTTATTTTAATAAAATCATGAGTTTACTTGTTGCTGGTTTTCATATTATGGTTACTCGAGTAGATAAGTATCCAAAGTTTATTATTAAATCTAATTATGAAAAATCCATTTTATCTTAGAAATTATTTGGGGCTAAAAGTTAGAGACTCCGTCATCTTATCTAGATAAATGTAAAATGAATTTATCTTTGCACCTAGACAAAATTTATTTAAAAACTTATCTGTATCTCATCTATAGGGCTCGGAAGTTATTGTACTTAAAAGCTTTAAAAATTGATTGCGTTATTGCAGTAAAAAATACATAAAATTGCACTTAAAATTATTATTAAACTGATTAATTTACCATATCTTTCAGGAACCTGTAAATAATTTTGTCGAATTAAATTTGTTTTTTTTATCTATTAAAAATGTTCCTACCTTAAAAATGATTGTATTGCACGATAAAAGACTTTAATGTTGTTTTTATTATTATTATTATTATTATTATTTTAAATTATTAAATAATTTAAAAATAATAAACTTTATAAAATATTTATTTTTTCCATATACCCCAACAAATTATAATTGACTATTCCACAAACGGATATTCGGAACTTAAAAAACAATACACGAGCCAGACATTCCAGCGCGTCACCACTGCAAAGCTCGAAACAACTTAATTATGTAAACAACACTGAAAAGTATCTAAAATTGCAAATGAAGAAATTAAGTTAAATTCCAATCGAATTAATAGAATTCCAAAAATTCCAAAAAGTTGCATTAAAAACTTTTAGAATTCAATTCATACTTGTATGAAACAAAAATGAAAACCTTTTTAACAACAAATCCAAAGCAGTTGCAAATAGAATAACATCCGAGCCCTGTACATCTAAATGGAGAAATTTTCGTTATCTATTATCAACATCGGTAATAACAATAATAGAACGGCTTTTGGCGCCCCTCCCCCCCCTCGTGACACGGGTTTTAAACGCGGAAATATCGCAGCCCCTCCCTCTCCCCCCGGGGGGAGGGGGGGTTCGGTCTTTTATTCGTAATAATAATATATTGCACGGGACTAAACTTTGCACTGTGAGCCCCGTGAACCGGACGAGGTCGCGAAGTACGCCGCGGGGCGAGCCGTGTCTCGGAGAACGCGAAAGTTTCCTCCGACTTGCGCCAGTTAATTAATCAAAACCAATTATAATATATATATATATCAAAGGCTCGCGGCGCCAGTAATTAGCCGTAGTCGTTTGATAATGCGGATCGACCCGGTGATTATTAAATACGCGTACCGGAGCAGCAGCTGCTTGGGGGGGGGTGGTTATTCATTCGAGTGTTCAACGGGGCACGGGAAGGAAGGAGGGGGGAGGGAGGGAGGGGATTCGTGGATAATAACAGGCCTCACGACGACGACCGAACGTCGACGTAATTCCGTCTTTGATATTCAAAATGCGACGCGATACGTGTACAGAGATATATATTTAACACTATCGAAGACGCCTACTCCGAGTGAATTCGAATAAAACAACCTGTAGCACGACGAGTTTTGAGTGAAAAAATCCCAACTCAATTTGAAGGGTAGATTTCACGCTAGTGATCGGCGATAGATCTCATGTATTTAAATAATAATGAAAAAATGCTTTATTTATTTAGGAACCTTTTTTTATACTTATCAAAGTATAAACTATTTATATATTGTACCATTAAAAATAATAAATGAAATAAATATTGTGGTATGTATTTAGCATAATGTGTACACAGTATGTTTATTGGTGTGATTAGAATGATAAATTGGATGTGCCTAACATTTTCATTTATTCGATTTAGTCCCTCTTAAATGGATTGGGAGGGTAGGGGGGGCTCAGAATTATTTTGAGAGGCTTTCCCCCTTATGAGTACGTTCCTTACTATATTATTATTATTAATTCATTCCTCAAATGTTTTTAATGTATTATAAATTTTGTAGTAAACAAAAATAAATTAAAATGATTTTTATCTTCTTTTTTTTTCATCCAGATAAATGTAATTTTTGTATATAATCTTCATCGAGATAATATTCACTTTAATTAGCTTTTATCTTTATGTCAGACATAGGCGCCCGGAGAGGGGGGCAAGGTGGGGCATTTCCCCCCTCTGGACTTTCCAAAAGCGATTTTAACTGTTATACGTGTAGTCTGTTGCTCAATATTTTATTTATATTCTGACTATATAAATTTGTAAATTTTATATAGTTAAAATAATAATAATAAAAAAACAGCTCATTCGTAATGTAGATCTTTAAAAAGGCGATAAATAGAGATTTGAAATTATTGCAGTAAAGATCTTTGAAGAATGCATTTTAAATCTCAATAAATGCACTGAGAACAGTCATTAAATACACTAAAAATCACAATTTTAAATATCCAAAAAATGTCTGTCTTATTAGTAAAAAAAAAAAAAAAAAATCGTATTTAAATGTTTGTGTTCATATTTATTTTATATAGATAAAATCATTGAATTTATTTAAGTAGTGAATGTAAAGTAATTTTTATAAACCTTTTGATTGAATTTCGATTTGAATTTATTTGGCTCCGATTTTATAATTATTCTTAATTCTCGAATCCTGACAAATTAAACAACTATTGGCTAAAATACACTTAAACATAGGACATTATTTAATGAAATATAAATATAACGTTTATACAAAATATATTTGTGTATTGACGGAATTTGATAAAAAAAAAAAAAAAAAAAAAAATACAATAAAATGAACTAAAAAAGTAAAAACATAATAGCTAAAAAAAGGCGAAATAATTACGTAACAAATTAAAATCGTTAATAAATGCGAAGTAAAAATTTCAAAATCTGTGAAAGCTGCGTGTTATGGATCAGTAGTAATTTCCTGAAAATTCTTCCCTAGTGAAAGAGAATATAAAATTCTAATACGTACCTATACGTATTATTAAAACTTCACTCTTGTCGGCGTTTCAATTTGTACCCCCCTTCTCTGATAAAATTCCTGCTGCGGGGGGCGCCCGTGTCGTCAGATATATTTATACCGACTGTATTATTCTCTTATCTCTGTCCAGATGAATTTCAAACAATCTCTGCGCGACGCTGTTGTAGGAGGCTGTGAGGCTGTACGTATTATCTCTCGTAGAAATCCCCCCCTTTTTCGCATCCCCTGCATGCAAAGAAACGAGTTGAGTCGCGCGCCCGTGCGTCATACTTACTTACGTCTCTTATATATCGTGTATTATACATTACGATGTTATGACGTCTTCTACTTTCCTATAAAGCGTTTCGTAATCTCGAGACTATACTTCAGTATAATATTTTTTAATACAACGACAACAATACGGATTTGTTTCCGGCGCCGCCGCCGCCGCCAGTGCACACACAATATACGTCCGGACGCGTACGCGCGTGTGAGTGTGTGTGTGTGTATTCGCGTTTGTGTGCGTACGGTAATATGGTAATACAAAATTTTTTTTTTTTTTGTATATAATTATTATTATTATTCGTATAAATGCGATCACTGCAGACAATACGTGTGTGTACCGAGTGAGAATCGTGTACAAAGTGAGTGTAATACATACACACGTGTGTAGTATGATGGAAATATGAATGCGAACGGGATTGAATAAGATACAACCCTTCGTGCAACCCTTAAGCCAGTGGTCCTTAACCTTTTTTCGAATTGCGAAACAATAATTTATTAATATTTTACGAGATTTTCGCGGAACGCGATGACTTTTAGACGACTTCACTGCTACAATTTTAAGACATTATTGAATTTCCATTCTGTTTTTATGAAGTCGTTGTTAAAATTATTTTTGTGCATTCAATACAATATTACAAAATATAATATGTATTGATTGTAAATTTAAAACTTCAAACGTAACAGTCACATTTAAGTTACAATGTGATTTAATTTTTAAATCAATCAAGTAAGTAGATAAAAATGTAATAGTTTTTAAAAAAACATACAAATCTTACAGTGTTTTGATAGTTTGTACTAATAAAAACATAGCGCGATATCATTAGGCGTGTAATTTAATTTTTGAATTATTTAAATACATACAAATTTAACGATTTGTAAAAACATAATAAAAAATCTAACATTCTTTTGTTAGTTAAAAATAATAATAATACTAAAAAAAAAACAATAAGATATTTTTGGCGTCTAATTTAATTTTGAAATGAATTCAGTATATAACAATTTAAACGGTATTTAAAAAATATTGTAAAAATCTAACAGTTTTTTGACTTGATTTTATTTGAAATTATCGTACAATAAATACTTTTTTTTTTACAAATTAACATAAAAATTAAAATTTTTAGAAAATTTCATTGGAAAAAAAAAATTTCAAGCTTACATCACTAATTACAACTCACTGACCACCTTATTGCAAACAATAAATACAGCTTCAGAGCATTGTCAATGGGGAGGGTTATAGCTCCCTTAGCATCCTAACCTCCTGACTACATCCCTTAGCATATATATATGTATATGATTATAGTTTGGACTACAGTGCAGCAGTCGTCTGTTTGTGAGTGTAGTCAAAAAAAATAAATTTTCGCAAAACGTTTCGGAACAACGGTGGACCCTCCTGGGTGCCATATCGTCGCAGGGGGGTGTAATATTTATGCGCGCGGGAAACTGCTGCTGCTGTGTCTTCTATACGTCTACCCCCCCCCATCCATATATCCTTTTATACGCTGGCACAGCCCCAGCCGGGGAGGGAAGCGGACCATTGTCTACGGAAAAAGGCGTGTAATTTTAATTTCGCCGGGCGAGACGTGAACATGATAATAATAATAATACAATAAACTATTATGAAAATACTCCAAACGAAACCTATCTCTTGTGCCACTATAATACTCCGTAATATCGAGTGTCAGTGTCGGGGTGCAGACGTGTGCATATGCCACACACACACACACACACACACACCGGGGGTGCATAGGCCCGAAAAGGATGAAAAATTTGGGGAGGGGGTTAATATTTTTTTATTCATTTTGATATGTATATAGTCGCATAAAATATATTCTGAAGTATATATTGTGTGTGAGGTACTTACCTACGATTATTTATCGTACATCTGCACGATGAAAATGTATTTAAGGATCAAGGATTATATAAAGAAAAACATTGAAATACAATTTTCATTTCAACGTAGGTTAATAAAACATAGGAAAATGTTGTGTTTATTAGTAATTTTACAATTAATAATTGATTCATATTATAGTATTATACAATATCACTCAATATAATAAAGTAAATTTCACTGTTTCACCATGAATATTTTTATAAATACCTATTTAAATATCATACATTTTTTTTTTTTTTTTTTTTTTTGTGTGGGGGGTTAAAAATAATTTTGGGGGTGCTAAGCCACCCTAGCCCCCATATATTTGCGCTAATGCGAGGTTGCCTCAAATAAATCTCAACAGATTTTAAAGAGGTCCCCACCTCCGTTTTAGAAAACGAAACCGTTGATGATTGTATAAATTAAAATCACAAAAATCCCAACAAACTTAGCACCATGAGTACTCTTCGGTGGAATACTCTTATTGTTGTTGTATTGCGTACATTTTAAACAAACGATTAATCATTTTTTCAATAAAACGATTCTGAATAGAGCTACAATTAATATACAATACTGTCAATTTTTCAATTTTTTTCAATCAAAACCTTGTAAAATTTTAATTAATTATTGAAACTTTTATTAATTATTAATCATTTTTAATCATTTGTCCGTAAAAATTTTCTTCCACCAAAATATTCTCAATAGAATTCTCCATATATGTTAGTTACTAAGTACTAAGGTTAGGTAAGGTTAGGTTACTAAGTACTAAGTTTCATAAAGATCAACCAAATCAATTATTTTTTATTCGAGCGTGTAATTTCATGTAAAACTAATGGATCCCGTTAAATTACAAACTTTAAACTGTTAAAAAATAAAAATCTTATTTAAGATTTATGTATTATATTATAATTTATAAATAAATTTTCAGCTCTTTATATTCAGACATCAAAATTTCAAGCAGAAAAAAAAAAAAAACTTACAAAAACTAGAAATTTCCAATTTTTTGAAAGTTCTATATTTATTTCATTATTGTGAGATATGCGAGTGACTATTTTTAGCAGTTGATATGAGTTTCGACTCGCTGGCTTAATTGAAATTTCGAGTTTATGTTTAAAAAACCAAATTTGAATTTACGAAAATTCGGGTTATGACGATTTCACGTGATTTCACCGTTTTTCTTGGCCCGTTGCATTACTACGGGTACGACGGTCTGCGGCAGAAAAATAGAAATTCGGATTTCGTCCAAAGGACGTTAAAATCCGAAACGCTTAGAATATCGAAATTTCTACTCGAGACTACCGTGGGCGGGCGGCAGATGCGCGATTACTCGCATACAATACAACACACAATTATTATTATTAATAAAACGCTTATTGTATATTTTATATATATATATATATACGGCGTGCATTGGAATTCGGCGGTCGATTCGCCACGATCGACGTTCGTCCGTATTATATTCATTATAATAATATGTCATTTCGCCAGGTATGCGTGAAAATAAAGCCCGGAAAAAAAAAAATAGAAATAAATAAAATACCGAAATTACACGGTACGACATATACGTATAGTGTGTGTCACTTGGAGGGCCCTCAGCACACGGTTATTATTATTATTATTATTATTATTAGAGGCAGTCCCTTTTTCAGGAGACTTCACAAAGACATTATTCAGCTGCACACCACGAAAGACGACGACGACGACGACGACATATCGACAGCGGTCCCGAGAGCCCCACAGAACGCACGCTCCCGTGACCAATGGGGGGGATCGGTGTTATCGGCGAAATTTCTTTCATTTGCCCACCGTGTAGAGGTATTTTTGGATATACATTTTTTTTCATTATTATTTCTTCTACTCTCCACTACTGTAACTACGTATGCACACCTGATGGACCGGCGAAGGACCGCGGCGAATCGCTGTTCCCGAGTGCGCCGAATTTCGAGTGCGGGCGCGTGTGCAGCTACGCATTCTCCAGGGGACAGACGGGGCGCGAGAAAAAGAACGTTGAGACGGACTCGTGACACGTTGTAAGCGTTTTCATTGTCGTGTTTCGAAATCGGGAGGGAGTGTCACAAAAGTTGGTTATTTCCAGAGGGCGGCTATAGTTCAATTTATATGAAACAAGCAAAACGGCGAAGTCGTAGTAACCATAATCCTCAGGTCGTTATGTTTGGTACACTGTAGTCTAGCGTTAGACAATACACCCTTATCAGTTGTCAATAATCATTGTTTGTTTCTTTGATCCATTTCACATGTTCTCTTTTGAATTCGCCGTTCATAGTTCTTAATTGTATTTAAACAATTTGTAATTTGTAATTCTGTACTTCCTACATAAACACCAATTAACGGAAGTAGACACATCGATTAAAATAATATTTGTTTTGTATTTTATTTCATCAATAAAACATTTAATACACAATAGTAGTTTTGTATTGTCTGATATTTTTATACTGAGCGTTTGGTCACTCTGACGCTCGCCCTTTTGCTTGCTTCATACTGGTGCACAGTGTAATAATAATAATATGGCCATGGCCTCTCTATACATTCTTACTCAATGATTATCTCTTACATATACGCGCCGTTGTCGATTGCGCCGATTTTTTAAGACTACCTGAAAGGATGGATAGATTGGTAGATTGATAACGATAATTTTTCATTCGATTTTTCAGACTAAAACGACAATACTTATTACTTTGAACAGATATCTATTGTTTCTTGATTTATACTATATCATAGTAAATAATCATTACCAATATTATAATTTGTAATGGATGTTCTAACCCCTAATTAATAACCTAATGTTAAATATTTCTTAAAAATATTATAATGAGCAATGTTTAAATAATATTTTTTTTTATTTTAACCGTGATACGTTTCTGAATTAATAAGAGGTTGTAATAATTATAGTATAGTTAAAAGGATTTGTTTTTTCGATTCTGAGCGAAGTGAAGAAGCTAGTGTTTTTACAATGATGTTTATTTTTTTTTATTTTTTATATAGAAATACTTGCCCAAAAGTTTCGATCAATAACTTTTTGAAACCGGATTGTACTTTAGAGAGGTCATTTTTTGAATTTTTCAATTCTTCAATTTTTTTTTAGAAAAAACTACCCAAAATTTGACAAAAACGACTCGGAAACCATCATTTTTTGATCCGAAATTTATGAAAATTTAAACATAGATAGAAAATCCTATAAAAAAGATTTTGGCGCAAGAAAATTTCGAAAATGTGAAAAATAAATTTGAACATTTTTTTTTCTTATGTTATTAACTTCCTTCGTTCAGAA
>JAIPRM010012139.1:0-12336 GCA_025469315.1 Stegophylla sp. TES_Ste_2020 | reverse complement strand
ACTTCCTTCGTTCAGAATCGTTTTACTGAAGAAATGATTTATCGTTTCTTTAAAATATAATACGCCCGTCAAGAGAATACCACCCGTCGTGCGAAGTACACCCATCGTGCGAAGTACACCCATCGTGCGAAGTTTGTCCGCTTTTTTTTTATGATTATTGAAATGGTCGTCATTTTTAACACATTTACCAAGAGTATCTGACCCGAAGAGCGAAGAGTATTCGTGGTGTGAAGTATGTCCGACTTTCTTGCCTTTACTTTATTTTGCTTTGCTTCACTTTACTTTACTTTTTTTTGCTCTGCTTTCTTTGCTTTACTTTACTTTTTTTTTATCTAATAAATAAAGGAGAAAATATTCAATGAGAAAAAAAATGTCCAACATTTTTTTTTCACATTTTCAGAATTTTTTTGCGCCAAAATCTTTCTTATATTATTGTCTATCTATGGTTAAATTTTCATAAATTTAAATAAAAAAAATGAAGGTTTCTGAGTCTTTTTTGTCAATTTTTGGGTAGTTTTTTCCAAAAAAAAAATATTGAAGAATTGAGAAATTCAAAAAAATGACCTCTCTAAAGTACCAACTAGAGGAAAATCGGGTTTCAAAATGTTACTGATTGAGACTTTTGGAAAAGTAGATCCATACGAAAAAGCGTTCTCAGAAAAAAAAAAAATAAACATCATTGTAAAAACATAAGCTTCTTCACTTCGTTCAGAATCTAAAAGAAAAAGGATTATTGTAAAAGCATTAGCTCGTTCGCTCCATTTGGAATCTATAGTAGGTTTTTTTTTTTTAAAAGGCTGTACTAGGATCCTTAATTTTACTTTGCATTTGGGATTCCAAGTATCAAAATCTAGCAATGGATGTATTTCGTCGATCTTTATTGTCTGTAATCATATTGTGTTTTTGGTCTTCAGGTCGTTATTATCAATAAATAAATAAATAACTGACATCTTCGCCTCATAGTTATTTTTCTGTGTGCTGAAATTAAAAAAAAAAAGATAAAAAATATTGAAAAATTGTTCAATAAAACAATTCTGAGCAGAGCTTTCGTTTATATTGTCGTATGTATCATGATTGTGTACATACAAAATATGTATGTATAAAATTAAGTAAGTAAATAGGTAATAGACTAAATATGTAGAAATAGTATTTAAGCTTAGTCAGTAAGATTGGAAAATAATATTGAATGTTAATGAGGTCACTCTACTGAAACGAAAATAAAGAATGTATGAAGTTTAAGAATTTTGTTTATAAAATAGATTAGGCAATAGTTATAATTTAAACTTAAATAAGGGAACGGCCACTACGGGCATCCAAATGAGTGAGTTCAGTGTAAGGCTTCCATTTGAAATGTCGATTGTAGTTAGAAATTACTGAGTGAATGGCTATAGTTATAATTTAATTTGTTAAGTATATTTTAGCGTCGGAATGGCGAGATGGGAGCAACGGTTTAAGTTAGATCGAATGAGTGAGAGTATTCGTGGAGTGGATGGGCAATTTTGAGGACATACTTGTATGCGGGATAAGAGTAGAATCTATTTTGTACACGTTCTTACACTAAATGACTCTCTGGCCAGATAGAGATACCAGATTACTCTGCCATACATAAAGGTGCATGTTTTTTTTTTTCAATGTAAAACTGTATGTTTATACCTTCAATACACTTGAGTTTTAGGTGCAACAAGTATACGATTGTATTTATGTAGTCATATTTAGTTCATGAAAATTGCCCCTAGCTTGAATGGTATCCATCGAGAAGAACTCTCAAAGAAGTTATTTAATAATTAATTGAAAAAAAGTCGGACATACTTGCACCATAGGTATTCTTTGCTCCACGAGTAGGATACACTTTTGTGGGTGTGTTGCATTTTAAAGAAACGAATTTCGATTACATTATATTAATAAGCAGATCTATATATATATATATATATATATGAGAATTCTAGTATACGATTACTAATCCTCAAAATAATATATTGAAACATAAATAATGTAAAACTGTAACAATGAAAATATAAAAATAGGTAATATAAGTATAAATAATGTAAAGAAAAAATAAACTTCATTGTAAAAACCACTATATTTTTCACTCAACTTCGAATAATATTATGTTATTATGTATATTTTTTGCTGTTTAGGTACTTGTCAAAAATATTGGATTCCGTCCTTGAAGATTTTCTGAATACAATATAAATAATGAAACATAATATAACACCATATATCACTGATAATCGATACTGAAATTATTATAAAATAATCATCAATGACGATCCAAGTCATAAGTCATTATTTATAAAATGAAATATTTAAAATTGTAATTGAGACTACTAATATAGATAATGCAGTTTCATTTATAAATTGTTTGAATATTATTATAAGTTCTTATTATTGTTCTACTTCGAAAAATAATTTATGAGGCGAAGGAAATTAATAAATTCAACTATTTTGTTTTGCATGGTATCGATAAAGTAATAAAAATGTACATGGTGTGATATAGAAAATTTGCATTCAGAAAGAACAATATTTTAAGTTGTTTTATGTTGCAATGCTTCGACCGAAAAAAACCTAGGTTTTTAATTTTCCATAACCAAAACAACAAGTTTATAAAATACATTTTTAGAATCAAACCAAAACCAAAATAATAATTTAGTTTAGATAATCGCTCTCAAAACCAGTATCAAAAATTGATGATTAGATTATTTTATGAAGTGTTATTGCACTAACACTTCATAAAATAACATCTATTTTTGAAAAACTAGGTATTACCATTGATTTTAGAATATTCTAAAATCAATGGTATTACTAAGATGGCTAAAAAAAACCTACTAAAATACAAAATTCAAATTGCATGGCTGTGCATAAATAAACTGTTTTTAATTGCACCGTGTACAATTCACCGTTACTTCTATATGATGAATTTGAAAAAGTTCATTTTGGAAATGAACTTAATTTAGTTCATTTTTAAAAAGAACTTTCTCGTCACTGACCAAAAGTCTTAAGTGACAATTGAAAAAACCTTATCATTAAGTCAAAAAAATTTTTAATCGCTTCGTTCGAAATAATTATTTTCTATCACACATTATTATTAATATCAGATTAAAATACATACGTAGATATTTATTACTCTTGAGGATAGTTTTTTGTAGATATTTATGTCACTAACCATATCTGTATACTACGCCTAGTAACTGGTTTATAACTTTGTTTAATGAAGAATTAAAAACAATCAGTACAATCTTAATGGAATTAAAAACTACAAATAATTATAAAAAATTTTATTTCTCAATCAAAATGCTAATAGCATTGATTATAGAATAGACTATTCTATAATTAACGCTAATAGGTATACGATGCTATACGGCCCTCTATCCACGTATCATCGTACATTTACAGAGTATACGCTAAAAAATAAACAAGTGAACTAAGTATACACCTATACACCTGAATATGCTCCAATACACCACTGGAAGGGGAGAAGGTATCAGAATTTGCCTCTAGATGATTTTTTTAACATGTTATTTTTCAAAATTCTCAATAGTATTGTCAAAATTTAGAATAAACTACCTAATATTTTTTTTTTTTCAACACTCTTTTTACATCCAAACTTTAATTTTTCCTTTTCTCAATAATTTCAGTTAATAGTGGAATACAAAACTGCCTGAGTAAAAAATATATATATATATATATATATTATTTTAACAATAACAAACTTTATAATTTTTAAATAAAATTGTTCCTTTAAAGTCTAATACACTCACCATGAGCATCCCATCCGAGAAGCAAAGAAGATCCACGATACAAAGTATGTCCAGCTTTTTTTTCGATTATAACTATGAAATTTTAAATAATATTGTAAAAACTTTCAAATAAAATAAAAATTAACTTTTAATATCAATAGGATTAATACAAAATATAATTTGATTATTTTAATTAAACGTTTTCAAAAGCCCGAAATACTTCGCATCCTGGCTTCTGCGCTTCTCGGGTGGAACTTGGTGGGTGTGTCAAATTTTGAAGAAACGATAAATCATTTCTTCAATAAAACGATTCTAAGCGGAGCTTCAGTTTATATAAGACAAATGTCCTTAAAAATTATAAAGTTTATTAATATTACAAAAAAATGTATTTTATACTTAGCCAGATTTAAATACCAATATATTAACTGAGAACAGGAAAATAAAATTTTTTGATTAGAAAAAAGTGTTAATGAAATTTTTTTTTTCACATTTTCTTTCATCAAAGTATTTACCATAATATATCTCATCATATCTGTACTTAAATTCTTGTAAAATTTGGAGAAAAGAAAATTCAAGTCATTTTTTGTCAAATTTTGGAAAAACTATGGAAAATTTTGAAAAATAATCTCTCAAAAAAACCATCTTGATAAAAATCGAAGTTCAAATAGTAGCTAGTCGAATCTTTAGGACAATCTTTAAGTATTTTTGTACAAAATCGTGCACAAATGAAAAAAAAAAAAAATGAAATCATTGTAATTTAAAATTTAAAATAAAAAATAAACATCGTTGTAAAAACAATAGCTTAATCGCTCCATTCAGAATCTAAAATGGGTGAACAGTAAATATTAAAATTAAAAATTTCATAATTAAAATATTATGATGATAAACATCACGGAAGTGCGTTATAAAATTTCACTTTTTTTCCCGTTGAATTAAGAATTTCAAAAATGTTTGCAATTGCGAATGGTGCGACAGGGGGTTGTCCGCAAACCCGCACAGAGTCCCTCTCTGAATCTGTACTGGGGGTATGTTTCCCTCGCTCAAGGATACCCGTGATATTGACTCGGTTGGTAATGATCATAGCCGTTCCAAGGGGAGGGCAAATGGGGAAAGTGCCCTAAGGCGTCCAAAGTATTATGAATTTAGGGGGTGTAAAAAAAACGAAAGATTAAAAGGAAAATTCTTATCAAATTGCTCAAACCTAATAAATAATAAGAAACTTTAATTATCAAGCAGTAGACATACTTAAAAAATGAGGTTAATCAATGGCGTAGTTACGGGGAGGGTTTAGGGGGTTTAAACCCCTCCCAGAACCAAAAATAAATGTCTAAAAATAAAGTAAAAACTGCAAAATATATGTTTCTTATTTTTATGGAAACACTTTTTCGTATTGAAATATTTGTCCTTAAGTTTCATACAGTAATTTTTTAGACCATGTGGACTAGACAAGTGGTACTTTAAAGAAATCATTATGCATAATTTTCTATACTTTATTCAAAAACAAAGATAATCCACCGAAACATTTTGTAAAACGGCAAAATTTCCCGTAAACGAGTTTTTCATAAAATCGAGTTAATTAATTTCCCTTAACTCCAAAACTAAATGGACAAGAATCTTGAAATTTTCACCCATTATCAACAATGATTAATATAGATTATTTATTTACTACCTATTCCAAAAGTTATATTGCTTAAATCATGAAAGTGTCGACAATACCTTATTATAGACTAATTTTAGATAGAATATAAATATGTTACAACTGTACTGTTATTAATATACCTACTCAATACAAAAATGACAACATTATTTTTGCCTGTAATTAATTGAAGTTCTGCTCAGAATCATTTTATTGAAGAAATGATTTACTATTACTTTAAAATGCAACACAATCTCTGAGTATTTAGCCCTAGAAGCGAAGAATACTGGTTTTTTAAGTTTTTATACAATAAGACAGTATTATAGAATCGTAATTTTCCGTTTAACATTAGGTTTTATTTAATTTATTCTAATAAAATGACAAATTTATATAAAAATTAGAATTTATTGTAATTTTTTTCATGAATTTTCGGAAAATCCAACCGAATTCTATAGATAAATTTATATTATGTTGGCTAAAAGTAAAAAATATTGAGATGATTTTGTTTTTTTAATAAATATTCTAATCTACGTATGAATGTAAATATTGAATATAATCTCATTAGTTACGAATTTTTAAACACCCGTCCCAGAAAAAAATCGTATCTACGCCACTGAGGTACGATCGTACGCAAAAAAATATGTCAAGTCAATTTTGCAAATTTTATCTTTCCGGCGGAAAGGTGGGGGGGGCGTCGAATATTGTTGCCCTAGGGCGTTGTTATTGGTGGTCAGGACGGCAGCTCGTAATAATGATTTGAAATCAACATTTTCGCGACGTTCCCCTGTTCGTTTAGAGACGGCCCCCCCCCACCACCAGAACGAAATGTGTGTGTGTGTGTGTGTGTGTGTAGGTTAGGTCAGGTTAGGACCGTTAACGGGTACCGGCGGGCATTGGTCGTGAAAAATCGGGTCATAATGTGATATATTGGTCGGTTTTTGCGCGACGCCGCGTCACGAGCAGCGCGAAGGCGAATCGAACGGCCGAACGCGCGGATACACGAGACAAAAAAAAAAAAAAAAAAAAAAAAACGTGCGTTTAGCTGCAGATTTAAACGCCTTCGACACACACGGGTCTTCTCCTCCTCCGCACGAGACCGTCTCGACGACCACTACACTGAAGTGTTGTTATAGCCACAGAGTCGAGGATAGTGCCTACGACCGAGTCGCACCGTAGTCCGATTCCGTTGGCTACACTGGTCCGTGCAACAATCCGTGTGCGCGTTTATTTTCGTTGCTCCTCCGCGCGAACAAACGCGGCGGCGGCGGCGGCGGCGGTGTCGCTGCGACCAACACGGCCACCAGCAGCGGCGGCAGCGGACAACGACAGTCGACAGGTTAGTCGGGTTCGGGTGTCGCGCGGTGCGTGTCCGTTGCTGTTCGCCGTGTGTCCGTGTGTCCGTGCACGATCTGTGTTCGCGTGTTCGACGACAACAACAACAATAACAACAGTCCTCGTCGTCGTTGTGTCGTTAAGAGAACAACAATAACCGAACCGTGCGAATAATATTTTCCGCGTACGCGACGTTTGATTTACCGACACTAGTTTGATTGTTGTTGTTGTTGTTGCTTCGCGCGTTATAATAAGGATAGTGTCGGGTGATTGTCCGCGGGTCGGGCGAGACGATGACGTGACCGCGGGGAGATCCGTGCGACGACGGCGACTTCGTAGACGCGACCGCCAGCCAATCGCCCGCCCGAATGGGTTACACCGGCGGCAACGCGGCGGCCCAGGGCAAACCGGAGTACGAGGCCCTGGTGGGCCGGCAGGAGGCGGAGATCCGCATGCTGGAGCTGATGCGCCGGTGCGTGACCAGCAAGCTCAAGTGCGACCGCGAGTACGCGGCGTCGCTGAGCGCGGTGTGCGCGCAGGGCCTCAAGTGCGGCGCGAACGCCGGGAACGGCGGCGGCGCTGGCGACGCGCCGCCCGGCGGCAGTCTGGTGGCCGGCGCCTGGAGGAAACTGCTGGACGAGCTGGACGCGGCCAGCCGGGCCATACGGGGCGTGTGCGACCGGATCGAGAAGAACACGCTGGACCGGATAGCGGGCATATGCGCGGACAAGAGGAAGGCGAAAAAAGCGTACCAGGACGAGTACAACAGGATATCGTTGCAGTACAACAACGTGAGTCCTGTCACGCGCTTAATACGTATTATAATCCTTTTTGAACCTCTCCGGAGGGAGCGGGACGATCGGGGAAGAATTCCTGCCAGGGATGGTTAAAAAAAAAAAAAAAAAAAAAAACCGACCTTAGTGTATAGACACGTCCTACTAATTTACCGAATAATAATTAGTTGAAATGTATTAAAAACGTTTATTTTTACCATTAAACAAGTGTTTTTGACGCATTTCATAATGCACTTTTGAAACTTATTAAATATTGAACAAAATATTATATCAAAATGATTTTATTTAAGAGCACAATATTGTGTTTACTATTCGTATACGGCCTCCCCGCCCCCACACATCTAATGCAACGGGTTCGAACATGATGCGACCTGTAGAGGCGCGACAAAGAAATGACTTTTGGTACGTAGAACAGGGGTGGCCAAATATTTTTCGGTAATTATTTATTACCAAGAGCTTATTTTTGCTTTCAAACTCGACTAGAATAAAAAATGTGTATTATGCTTGCATATAATATCAGTGGTTATTATAGAATTTATTATTGTAAATAATAAACATTGTGAAAGTGTAAAGGCAAAAATATGTTCTTTGTGTTTGGAAATAAATTTCCATAGATACCTATCCCTTTAAAATAAATTAACGATAATGTTGAAATTGAAGTACGACACGACTGAGTAAATTAAAATCTGTTGAACAGTTGCTCGTTACAAGTAATCGAAGACTTTTCTAAATTCTCGACTTTGTGTACGACGGTAGTACTCGTCTACTTATTAAATTTAATTTCCTTCAAAACTAGATAATTTGTAAACATTCACGATAAATTAAAAGTTTTTGCTTTTCACAGTCCATGTAAAAATTAAAAAAGTGAACCTATTTTCGAGAAGATGTTATCGAAAACTGTTTTGCGTAAAATGGAAATTATGTAAACAAAATAAAATACATTAATTAATCGACTTTGATCTTGTCCAACATCTACCGGTAGATCGCGATCGACCGTTTGGCCATCCCTGGTGTAGAACATTTTCCCGTCGCCATTAGCCCAAATGCTTCTAGTTTTTATGTCACAATCTCTGTCATCAAGTCAATCAAGTCTGGTTTTATATATTATTTTAAAGAAGAATAAGGTCTCCGAATAAGACGAATAAATATCAATATTATTGTGGAATACGTATAAGGAATTAAACAGTCCTAAATGGTTGGTAAAATGTTAAAATTAAAAATAGGCATTCTTTACAATGTGAGTACATGTTGGTTAAGTAGATTTGTATAAATTAGTGTAAGTCACCAACTATACATCTGTTAGTGTTACAATATGAATTTAATTCACTTAGGTACTTAATATGTAATAACAAAAGATTAATCAATTCGTACGAGACTTATATGTTTGTAGCGAGGTTTATAGTGTGACTTTTCAATAATAAATTACCGATGTCATTATTTGTTATCGAAATCTCTCCTTATGTCGTTTCCGAATCGTTTCTATCAGTCCCTATTTTAAATTCTGAACGAAGTGAAAAAGCTAGTGTTTTTACGATGATGTTTATTTTTTTTCTTTGAACACTTTTTTGTATAGAACTACTTGTCCAAATTTTCGACCAGCAACTTTTTAAAACCGGATTCGCCTCTAGTTGGTACTTTAGAGAGGTCATCTTTTGAAAATCTCAGTTCTTCAATTTTTTTATCGGGAAAAACTACCCAAAATTTGACAAACAAGACTAGGAAACCATCATTTTTTGATTCAAACTTTATGAAAATTTAAACATAGATAGACAATAACATAAGAAAGATTTTGGCGGTAGAAAATTTTGAAAATATGAAAAAAAATGCAGAAATTTTTCTTACATTTTTTTTTTTTTTTTTCATTAAATATTTTTTCCTTTAAGTAAAGCAAAGTAGGGAGCAAAGTAAAGTATAGACAAAAAAGCCGAACATACTTCACACCACGGATATTCTTCGCTCTTCGGGTCGAATATTCTTGGTGGGTGTGTTGGAAATGACGACTATTATATTGTTCTTTATATTATTAACTCATATTGTTCAGAATCGTCTTATTGAATAAATGATTTATCGCTTATTCAAAATTATACACACCCACCAAGAGTATCTATCCCGAAGAGCGAAGAATATCTGTGGTGCGAAGTATGTCCGGCTTTCTTGTCTATACTCGACATTACATTACTTTTGTTTTGTCTTTTTGCCACTATGCTCTTTTCCATTATTAAAAAAAAAAAATGTTTCATTTAGAATACTTTAATACAAACCCATGAGCCTTAAAGCCCTTTAGATTTTTATACATTTCATAAGGTATAATACAGTAATCCCTTGTTATGCACGAGGGTTATGTTCCAGCAAAGTTGTGTGGATAATAGAACCGCGGATAATGATATAATTGAAATTTTACGTTGAGAAGTCATTTTAAAAGATAATAATATGTACATTTACTTAGTTGTAGACATTATGTATTTATATGCCTAACGATGTAACAATAATATTATTATCTATAGTTTTCTAAAATAAAAATTGTCAACAGTTTTCGAATAATAACGACTGTAAATATTTTAACCACCCTAAAATTTCTATCCTAATTCCGTCAATGTAGAAACCTCTTTTTAAGGCCTGCAATTCGTAAATATATTTATACTTTTGTACGGCACAGTACATTTCTAATTAACTGTATATTAAGTTAGGTACTTAAGTACATTTTATGAACTGAGTATCGCGATTTTTACCATTCTGTAGACATCGCTATCGAATAATAATAAACATATAGTCAAAATGAGTTAAAACGATGATAGGTACTATAAATTATTATTGTTATGATTAGTACACTATTCACATACGTAACCAAGGAGCTTAGGAAGCTGTTGCTTTCTCAATCAGCCGTGTTTTCAACTATTTGTAGCGTATTATTTTTACTCAGGTAGTCAATTGGTCGTATAAATGTTTTAAAAATTTTAGATAGAACATTTTTTGTAGATAAGACAAGTACCTTGTGTAGTGTGTACTTACTTTACTACTATTATACTACTACTTATAATACCCATATTATCTAAATAAAAACATTTTAGATTGTTAAATTTTTATTAATTTACATGTGCACCTATTATAATTCCTTCCTATATTCATAAATAGTTAAATAAAATACGTAGAAAAAAAACTTACCGGCCACATTCAGTCATTTTTCATAGTTTACGTTATTATTAATTTAGTATTAACTGGTATTAACTATTAGTAGTAGTACTATTTCACAACATCACCATTAGTAATATAAGAAAAAACGGTGTAAATAGCAATAAAAATGTGTTAGTCAAGCAGAGGAAAAATCACGGGAGAGAGAATTCGGTGTAATAATTACACTTCGAGGCGGTATATGACGTCTCAAAGTCATAACGGAAATTTGATGCTAATATTCGAACTGGTATTTCCTTATAATTGAATTTATTGCTTTACACGTGTAGAAAGGGATCTTAGCAGTAGCGTAACTAAGGGCCCGTCTCGGGGCCCGCCGACCTCGTACCGTGGGGGCTTAAAAAATTTTCAATTTTGAAAAATTTTGATTTAAACTTGTGTTAATATTAATTTTATTACCTACATTAATTTTTAAATATGCGCTATTGACAAAGGTTTTTTCCATAATATATAGAGAAATACTTGTAAAAAGTTTCGATCAGAAAATTTTTAAATTACAATTATTTTTCTCTTTCAGGTACTTTTGAGAAGTTGTTTTGTGTGATTCCTAATAATTTTTCCAAAATTTGACAAAAACGGCTTTTTTGTAAATTATCGTGTTATTGTAGAATTATTTATAAAAGTATTTAATTTTAGGGGCCCATTTTTATTTTTGCGCGGAGAGGTGGGGGGCAACATTTTTTAGTTACGCCGCTGGATCTTAGTCCTTCCCATATGAAATACCTGCCTACTTACACTGAAACTATATTATTATAGCCATTTAAATCGGCACACCCACTGCACGCGTTACTGTAAATATATACAGTATACAGTGTACATAAATAAAATTATTATATTATTATATCCTTGACCTGCAGAATAATACGAAAACGAATAAGATACCTATATCGTTTTAGATATTAATAATTAAAGTATAAATATATAAAAAAAAAAAGCGGGCCATATTTCGCACGATGGGTGTTCTTCGCACGACGGGTGGGATTCTTTGACGGGTGTATTGAATTTTAAAGAAACGATAAATCATTTCTTCAATAAAACGATTCTGAACGAGGGAAGTTAATACTATAAATATAAAATAGTTGGTTAGATACTGTTATTTAATAGTGTAAACATAAACATATACAATATACATGTATACATATACAAACGGTCCGTGTAATATGTGACAACTGATAAGGCGTTGTGGTTCTTAGAAATGTATTTGGGCGGCAGTCCAAAGGCCACACCGTAATTACCGACTTGTATCGTATTAAATTTAGTGTCGAAAAATACGTACGATAAGATAAGCGAATAACAAAATATAGTGTCCCGTACTTTCTTCGAGTTTTTTTCAGTCTTACCCTTGTAAAATGTTTAATTCTTTGTCCGTAAGAAATTTTATTGCATCAAAATATTCGCAATGAAATTTTCTAACTAGACACCAAATTTCAAAACAATCGTTTTGGCCAATTTTCTTATATGTACGTTAAAGTGTGTGATTTTAGGTATAACTAACGAATTCAGTCGAAATTCTAAATTCAAACGGTTATAAAAAAAAAAAATTGACTAACGATTTTTGAGATTTTTGAGATTTTTTCAGGTCAAGTAGACATATATGTCAGTGAGATAATATTAAATTTTCAAGTCTTAATATAAAAAATCAAAAATT
>JAIPRM010012138.1:0-12336 GCA_025469315.1 Stegophylla sp. TES_Ste_2020 | reverse complement strand
AATAATTTTAAAAAAATATATATATAAAAAAAAAAAAAAAAAAAAAAAAAAACGTCTTCTCCCCCCGAAGCGCGTGTATGCAGGAAATATCGTTAAATGTACATTAGGTTGCCTAATGAGCTCGGCGATTTTCACCGCAAAGCACGAACATAATAATATATCTAAACGACCGTGTATTATTATTATTATACCATAGTCGAGTACGTGATGGATATTATTATACTTTTTCACGACGCGGATATTGTATTCACAATAAGCTATATTCTCCGTTTTCAATGCGTCGTCAACCGACGAAACATCCGTCGTCGTCGTCGTCGTCGTCGTCACGACAAAGAACTCCGCGACGACGACATTAAACACAATGATAATAATAATAATAATAATAATAATAATACCAATAAAAATCACTTTTTACTCACAGTTGGTCTCGTCTGATACGTCGTCGTAACCGCAGTTCATCACGCCGTTGCACTTCAACTGACTGGATATGCAGTAAGTCGAGTTTTCGCATTGAAACCCCGGGCACGGTCCCTCAGTATCCAAAACTTCGGTCCAGATAGCGGAGAACCCAGTCCCATTACCCGATTTGTCGGCTACGACGAAACTACGAACACACAACACAAACAATAATCAAACATCACACAAACAATCCGGACGTATTACTCGTCGGTTTAGAGGACGAGAAATTTTTTTTTTTATTTAACGATAAAAAAAAAGCAATTAACGTGAAATTACGTTTTAATTGATATTGTAATTTATTAGTGTTAACGAAAAACCATTAAAATTTCACACTAGGTTTTTCCAGAAAAATATTTCAGCTTTTGCCATCCAGTTACCTTATTCTAAACTGGTTGGAATCCGACAAAAATTGCCATTGCCCTGCGGGCTTTTCGCCACACAACTCCAACGGCGTTTCTTCTACGGACGGCCAAAGCCTGACGACAGCCGTCGCACAGCCTCTAACTGCAGAAAAAAATTCAGACACGAATGAGTTAGTGACGAAAATATTTTCATTCGTGAACGCCCGCTAATACTACTCTTCTTACCTGCCGGGTCTCCTTCCACCGAGAACGTGACAAAGTCGAGCAGTATTTTGTAATTGGGCCTGACGTTTATAAACCAATTGCACGTTCTGCTCGGCATTCCTTTTTCTGGTGCAGTATATTTGAGCGGGAAATTCGGACTCTGCACCTTACCGGAATCTGTATTACTGATATTACTACCGCAGTCTGAAAACGACCAAACACCGGCACACGACGATTATATTATAATAAATATTTGCCGGGATTGCGCGTTGTGAAACAATATAATAATAACAACACCACTCACCACCGAATATCGGCTTAGTAACGTCGAAGGAATATCTGGCCTTAAAGCCACTGGACACTCCTCTCGAATTCGTGTGCAACAGTATCTTCAAGCCGATCGCGCCTCGATTCGACTCCAGCGGACCTGGAGCCGTCATACCACAATATCTACCGACGAGTTTCTCCGTTCCGTCTTTGTATATATTGTATATCTCTAGCCAGTCGTCTGTGCAAACCAGAACCCTATGCGTACAACGACAATAACATTAGTATATAGTGTATTTTACATGTTAGCGTACGTATAATAATATGTATGCGTTTCATTTATATTATTAATATGTAACATTTTCGTCCTCGACGGGACGACAACAATAACATATGTATTATACGTATAGATAGATATTAATTATTATGCGGTCTCACCCGAATTGGACCATTGAAATGTTGGCTTTATCTACTCTGATTTTGAACTGATCGAATATCACTGTGACCTGTTCGTTAGGCGTAGCCAAGAATAGAAACGTACAGTTCAGTCTGTTGGGATAGTTTGCCGGATGTCTGGGCGAGTTGAAATCTCCACGTTTCTTGGACTCGCTGCGATAGGTGAAATGACACGTGCCGTTTGGAGCAGCCGTTCCGGGTATAAGATATTCTAAAACGACAAGATCGAGTTAGAACGATTATTATATTGTTAACACACGCGTGAGCTCACCGGTTTCAAATGTGTATTGGGCTTTAAATCCACGACCTTGTACTTCACCACTGCTGAAAACCATCGCTAGTCTAGCCCCCTCACTCGTCACCACCTTCTCGTCAGCCTTGTCACCACACATTTCATAGTCAAATTTGTCATACAGATCCATGGCTTCTTGACCTCTCAAGTATAACTTTAAATAGCCATCCGTGCACCTAAAAATTTAACAACAATTATCATCAAGAACAATTTCGAATTTTCTGTAAACATCTTAATTCTTACTCTTGTTCGTTCACGTGTGCTTTGGGAATATTAAACTTTTCAAATTCCATTCTAACTCTTTCTAAATCTTGTGCACCTTCTAGTCCATAAACAAAATACCGACAGACTATTTTCGGTATATACGGAAATGGATAATTAGGACTATATATATATCCAGTGGACGTTCTTTTGCTTAACACTTTTTGATCGCACTCGGTGCCTCTAATATGTTCACCGTCATTTTTCACGATAAAATCTACAACAAAGTGAAAATTAAAATAATTTAACAACAGCATTAGTGTCGATATGCAAGAGAAAGGTATTTGACGAAAACTTACCTAGTTTAACAAAACTCTCGCTGAATTCAAACATGCCTTTGAAACCGCGGTTTTGTGTATTCGCAGCCCTCGGAAGAGTTTCAAAAGTCACGTATAAATATTTTTCAGTAGAGTAGACCACTAAATTTCGTTGTTGACCGCAGTACTGGCCGATCAAAGGACTAGAAGAATTCACCCCGTCGTAAATACTTACGATGTCAAAAGGACAGCTGGAAAGCAGAAGTTACGTAAGGCTTAATGTCCATTTTTCAGGGAAAAACAAAACGCTTACTGTGGGCCTCCGTAAAAGAGGTCAAAGTCCCGGAATTCTAATCGCACCCTTTGGTTGGATTGTCCTTGAAATAAGTATGTACATGTCATTCCTTTAGGATATATACCCGGGTACGTCGGAGTAAGTATGACGCCTTGTCTTTTGACATTAGAATTCACAGTAAAAGAACATGGGCTGATCGGTAACGGTGTGCCCAATTGGAACGCGGCTATAAAAATACTGGTTAATATTGTATACGAAAAAATCAGTAGATAAACTTACAGTCGTTCTTAAACGTATAATGACCCTCGAAAAGCGATTCGGTGGTAGTATTCTTATCGGTATAAAAACTAAACGCTACCGTTCTGTACAACGACGTCCGGTCCCTGGGCGGTATTAGGCCACAATATCTGCCGCCAAACGGCGAATTTATCAAGTCGTCCGTATCGACTTGTTGGACCTCTGTATACACGTCCATGTACTCATGCACGCATCTATCAATAAAAAGCACCCCCCCCAAAAGAAAAATGTATTAATTCTATTAAGCTTCGAAGCAAAAACCGTTTTTATAACTTTACAGACTTCGCACGCCCCATTCATAACAAAGTATATGATTACGATGAACTAAAAAATTCTTTTGAGAGGAATACTCACTCTGGAGGTGTGCTACGTAGGTTGAACGAAGTGAACGATATGAAGACTTTTTGATGCGATGCAGCAACGAACGTGTAAACGCACACTTTGGACTCGCCGTCAACGTTGGTGACCACCGGCGCCCGAAATGTGCCATTCTGTAGACCATCGGTACTCACAAACGATTTGTCACATCCTAAAATGTTCGAAAATAAGACAGGGGGAAAACAATCATCGATTATTCCAAACACTACGTACACACCTAGTCGTGGGTACTCACCGGACGACAACGTTCTCTGAGCACTGGCACACACCGAAAACAACAACAACAACAACAAGGGCACCAGAAATCTCCTACCGGCATGCCAATAGTCTTCAGCCATGTTATATCCTTCGGTAAAACAAAAAAAAAAAACAACGGTTTTTGTACATTTATACTGGTCAATAACGCCTATGCCAAATGAGTCGATAATAATATAATCTGATAAACGATGTCCATCACTTACCATAGCGGCAAGGCAGTATGGTTTCGGTCGCAATGTCAAATTGTCATTTGGAAAATTACATTTGCTGAGCTAGTTCTGAACAAAAAATGCAAAATAAACGTCCGTAAAATATTATGTAGTAGAAAATATTATGATTGATTACTGCTGAGTGAAAAAAATAAAAATAATGAAAATAATAATATCTTCAGTGTCGCCGTGACATTTCGTTCGCACAATATTATTAATAAGAGGTGTTTTACTCCGTACGATCGCGATCGATACCCCGTCATGGGCGCTTGTGCGATATTATATTAACACACACCCGGAATGATCATTTTTCCCCTCGTACGACGTGCAAAAAAAAAAAATCGCCATATTATATAAAACACCGCAAAAATCGAATATTACTAACTACGCCGCATAAATTATATTTGTACGAATGTAATAGTTACACCTTTTTTTTTTTTTTTTTTTTTGATCACTGTATACAATAATAATAATTCAAAAGTCAAAAAAAACACGGGCAAGTAAAAACATAATAATAATAATATCTAACTATCGGGTAAACGAGAATATAAGTAGTATAACTTACGTGTCGACGATCGATTGATTTCACACACGCACCACCGTCAACGGCACACAGTAGTACACGTCGGTCGTCGGATCCGGGACGAACGTGTGTGTCCTTCTCCTCGTTTACGACCGTTCGGTTTGTCCCATGACGCGTGACGACGACACGGCGTCCTGCAGCACCCGGGGCGCGACTGGTCGCGATAACACGCGCGCACACACTCTGCGGACGGCGGCACGACACGCAGACACCACTACGGGCACGCGTCGGCCGTGCAGTCGTTTTTTCGGGGGAAACAGGAAAACCGCTTTTTAATTTTTTTTTTTTTTTTTTCTGTTTATTTGAGCAAAACGTCGTATTTCGTCCGTGTCCGAGTGCGTCAGTGCGTGCGAGCAGTCGAAAACGGCGAACGTGACGCCACCGCCGTCGAGGTGGGCGGCCGGTCGGTCGGTCGGGGAGGTTGAGAAAAAAACCCAAAAAAAACGTTAAAAACTAGGTCGCTTATTCGAAACACTGACCCGCAGTGGCCGTTCGTCGCGGGCTCTTGTTTTCGTTGGCCGCGCCGCTGATCCGCGTTCGCACACCCGGCGTAAATAGCGAGCGTATTATATTATTCCGCCGTGTGTGCACGCACACACACACACACACACACACACACACACACACACACACGCCCGTTGTCCGCTACCGCGTGTCCGTCTGCGGTCGTTTGCCGGGGAAAAACGCGTATCCAACGCGTACGTTACACCAGAGCACGCGGGCGCACGCTCACTACTTCAACGACGACGGTGTGCGGTGCGGCGGCGGTGGACGGGCGGGCGGGTGACGCGGGGTAACGATCGGAGCGCGCGGCGGCGGCGGCGGGTGACGCGCGCGCACGCACACGGGGTAGTGACACACTAGTGTACTATAGTGCTATAGTGCGCACACGCTACGAAGAGGAGACGCTCACACACGAGAAAGCACCCGTATAACGATGGGCCTGGTGGAGCCGGGGGGGGGTGTGCGTGCTTTACGACGTATATACGTGTGATACACTCGTAAGCGCCCCGCCGCCACACACCCGAACGCGGCGCTGTCGCCACTGCCGTTGCCGCCGCCGCCGCCGCCGCCGCTGTCGGGGAGGGGCCGCGGTAGCAACCAAGCGTGCGCGCGTCCTAGGCAGATCGAATTCGGCGGCGGCGGCGGCCCACGCCCGAATCGGTCAACAAACCCGGACCACATCGAGCGGCGGAAAGCTCTCTCTCTCGTGTACCGTCGTCGTCGTCGTCGTCGTCGTCGCGTACGCACAGAGAGATTTTTCGCGTACCGTAACGGCGAGAGGGTGGTTGGGGGGGGGTGGTCGTGAGTGGCTGTGACGGGCGCATACCGCGGACTTGCCGTCGCTACCGCCAACGTTAAGACGGCGGCGGCGCTCGCACACCCTGTATACATTAACGTGCTGCTATCTCGTCAATCGACGACGACGCCTGCAACCGGCTTCCCCAAATTATCCGATAACGCGTCGGCGAAATAGTCGCAACGGTAAAAGATATCACGCATTTACCCCGAGAAAAAAGTGCGGACACCTATTCGCACACCGTGGGGTGGTGTTCTGCGCACCTAGGGTGCGACACTCTTGACGGGCGTGTTGAATTTAAAAGAAACGATAAATCATTGTTGTTGAATAAAACGACTCTGAACTTCGACTAATACACAAATCAGTGGCGTGGCGAACTCATAATTATTATTCAGAAGCCAACATTTTTTATGACCACCCGCCCATCCATAAAAAAAAAACTTTTCCGATTTTTTCAAATATTTATAAATAGTTTATTTAAAGCAATGTATATAATAATATATGGATGCGTTTTCCTGTATACGGTTTTTTTTTTTTTTACCTCATTAATTTTTATTTAATAACCAAAGCATAATTGAGTAATTAAACCTAAGCATCTAATTAAATGAGCATTATAACATTTAAATTTAACCTAATCGTTTCATTTTTAATCATTGATGCAGAGTTGTGCATGTGCTTGCAGTGTTATTATATCAATCATCATTTGGTAATTCCTACTCTTATATTTCTTGTAACTAATTATTATTTGTTATTGTACCTAGTGCTTACAAAATTTAAGTTTGGACGCCCAGCCCCAAATCTTCCAAAAATCTCAGAGGCAATTGCCTCTCAAATCTGCGCTCATCACGCCTCTGTACACGATAAAAGTAATTTTCAATATGTTCAAAACAATTACGGTTATTCAATAACAGAATAATATCTATTCGCAATTCATTATTAGTGTAAATTATCAAATTTTTACAAGTCACGTTAATAAAAAGTACTAGTATTGCCAAATAGTCGAACTTCTTTTGACCAGAATAACAAATTTAATTCATTTTTGTGTGATTATACACTAATCTTACACATTATACTGATATACAAGCATTGAACTTAAATGTTAAACTAAAATTGATTTTTATTTACGATAAAAATTGATATTTATTTTCTATTTATTTCATATATTCCCCCTTACACCTAATGAATATTCCATAAATAATTTCAAATTGCAATAAAATACAAACATCATGATAAAATGATAAAGCAGCTCTAATTATCCTAAATCAACATAAATTCGGTACAAAGTAAATTAGTACTAATGTTAATCGTGTCACTTCTGGTCAGTTACGGTTGAAAAAAGTGCAAAAATAGAAAGAACCTGGAGGAACTGTGGCATCTAGCCTTTTTGACAAGACCACAATACTACAAGAACAACATTGAAAATAGGTTAAAATACCCAAAAATATCGAATTTTCAAAATAGAATAATTAGAAAACTATTAATGCGGACAGAATTTAGTTCACATCAGTGTCAAAAATTATATAAAATGATGAAACAACATTAGCAACCTTTTAGGGTATTCGTAAACTAAAAATATACCATAGGTAATATTTGTTGTACTTTCTTCGATTTTCAATCAAATCCTTCCAAAACGTTTTATTTATTTGTCCGTTATTCGCAATGTAATTCATCACCTAGATACCAATTTTAATAAAGATCGGCCGACAAATTGTCTTTTATGTACGTTAAACTTTACAATTTTAGGTAAGACTTACGAACTCCGTCGAAATACTAACTTCGAACGGTAATAGAGAAAAAGTTGACTTACGATTTTCAAGATTTTTGTGGGACAATTAGACAATATTATATGTGAGTGAAATCATATTAAATTTTTAAGTCTTAATATTTAGAATAAATTGTATTATATAAAAACTTACAAAAAGCGAGAAATTCTCAAATTTCTATGCTTAACTGAAAATTGTGTTTAGTAGTTGGTGAAAGTTTTAAAATTCTAGCTACATTGTTTTTGAAGTTATGTTAAAAATCAATTTTTAATTTTATGAATATTCCGGTAATAGCATATTTTAACGTTTTTTGTCAATTTTTCGTCAGATTTTATTCTTTTATGGAAAAAGTCTTGAGAAATATTGAAACTTTTGGACAAGTATATTCATACGAAAAGGTCTCGGAAAGAGAAAAAAAAATAAAAATTAAAAAAACATCATTGTAAAATCATGAACGTCTTTGCTCCACTCAAAATCTAAAAGTATTTCAAAAACACAGGAAAATTTTGGTGTAAGAGAAAATTTCTTGAAAAAAATGCGTATTGATAGAAACTATACAAATATAAAACCATTATTTATAAAGAAAAAAATTGATAAATATATTATATACTCAACTGCTTGCAAGATGAATCTGTTAAGTTTAATACTTTTAGTCTCCAGGTTATAACTTAATTTTTGGAATTAAATATTTATCTATTTACTAACTTTAAAACAAACCGTTCTGAGCTCACACACAAACATCAACATCAATAACGTCGATTATCCTCACTAATTGGGATCGATAGGGGTGTAAAGATAACCGATTTGTGCAATTAACCAAATAATAATTAAAAATAAATTTAAAAACTAATATGCTGTTTGGTCAGTACGTATAATATGATACAGTGGTCCCCTCTTGTTATAATTGCGGTTAATGTTATAAATCGCTTAAAGGACGATTTTTTTCAATAAAAACCTTGTAAAATTTTTAATTATTCGTCCGTGAAAAATTTTTTTATACTGAAAAATATTTGCAATGTAATTTTCCATTTATACACACTAAGTTTTATAAAGAACATTTCCGGTCTGTAGATCAGTTACTGATCTAAACTTTTTTACCAGTATCCCTACCAGAAACATACATACGGAAAAGAAAAACACACATAAAGATTTGTAAAACCAATACATTCCTCGCTATCGCTCAGAGTCTAAAATATATTATCATTTTGAACATTAGTCATGATAACAAATTATTATGTTTTGTAATCGTAATTAACTTCATAATTAAATTATTAATTTAATCAATCAAAAAAATTTTTTTTTTCTGATTATTGATTGAAATAATTTTATAGTAATTAACGAATATTATAAAATTTAACTGGAATCGTTAATCATTTATGAAATTACAATTTGTTTGCACGACAAATAATTTACCTTATAAACCAAGATTTAAAGATGTAATAGATACGAAATGGGTATCGCTCTCTAGTGATGAATTGCGCAAGAATTACGTCGTGAACTATCTGCAATTAGTCCAGCCGTTGCAACACGCACGCCGCGCCATCGTTTTTCGTATCGACAGCATTATAAAACATTTATAATGCAATTTCAAATCATCATAATTTTTGCATCATTTAATTTAAATAACTTCCGTCTTCAGCACCGCGTAACATACGGAGCATTCGAATTGGCTCCCAAATACAGGTAGTCAACAAAAAAGGTACAAAATGTATCTTTGAATTGGCTCCCACGAATTTACTGCTGAATTGGCTCCTTACCTTTTTTTTTTTTTACCAAAAATTAATTGGTTACCAAAATGTTATTAATTATTTAGAGTTAGACATTATTTCTTGGGCATTAACGTTAGTCACACTCAGGATAAACGAATAAGTTTAGTATTATTCTCAATTATTGTAACACTTGATTTGCTTAATGATTTCACTTTCGGATACTTCACATAGTCATATTAAGCGTAATACATCCAGCATAATACAAGTGTTAACGCAAAGTTATTAAACACCCAAAATTAAAACACATCGAAAACAATAATTCAAAAATTCAAAAACCAGAAAATTATTTAGCTGATTACTTTGTTACAAAAAATATACATAAATAAAAATTAATAAGTTTTAAAAAAAATGGTATTGAACAATTATGATTTGTATAAAAATCGCGTTTTTAAAAAAAAAATACATATTTGAAAATTAATAAGTGAGAACTAATGAGAACTAATGAGATCTAATGAAAACCCCTTCTTAAAAATTATTATTTTACGGTTTCAGGAGCCAATTCTAATGGTTTATTTTCGGGAGCCAATTCGAAGGTCGATTTCAGATTTACCCGAAATTGGGAGCCAATTCGAATGCGCCCGTAACATACACCTACCACTATGTGAACTAAAATCACTAGTACACGGAAAAGACCGAAACATCAAAATGACACAATACTGAGCAATACTGAGCAGTTGTCTTATCATAAATTTCCTGGGTCAGTAATGTTGAATTATTATTGTGTTTAATGTCGCTGCCGAGTTTTCATCTCCTGTCAATGAAATTGTTTTCATTTTTTTATATTATTATATTTTTAATACATTTTACGACATTCTCTCTTGCTTTTCCCTGATTAGGTCAGGGTTAGGAACAAATCACTGCTTTTTTTTTTACAGATGAATATTCTCGTTGTAGAATTCGCTTTTCTTTAAATTTTTGTCATCAAATAATTTGGAAAATTAAAAACCGTAGATACAGCACATTTTTTAAATATTTTTTCCCCATTTACAATGGCCGAAAAAAAAATTCAGTTTCAATAAAATGTTAAATACATAATATTATTGAGCTGAAACTAGGTTTCAAATCTTTTCTCCAAGCATATTGAATCTATTTCAGGAGTCTCTCTATCACATTAAAAGGGAATCTTAAATAACAAAATTATACAATTTTTTTTTTACAACGATCAATGAATAAAATTAATTACAAAAAAACCGGACATACTTCGCTCCTCGAGTAAGATACTCTTGGTGGGTGTGTTGAATTTTTAAGACACTATAAATTTACTATTTCTTCAGTAATATGATTCAGAGCGAAGAAAGTTAATAATATAAAGAACAATAAAAGTCGTCATTTTCAATACACCCATCAAGAATATTTGACCCGAAGAGCAAAGAATACCCATGGTGCGAGAATATGTCCGGCTTTCTTGTTTACACAATACATTAGCTCAGTAGTTCTCAAACTTTTGGAAGCTAAAACTCCCTTAAAAAGGTAAAAAACCCCCACAAAAAAAAAAAAATGGAATAAGTAGGTATTTGAAAAGTATATAGTTGAAAACTAAAAGAAAATACATTTATAATAGACATTCTTTTTAATATCTCATTAGTTGAATGTTCGACAAATTTTTCTTGAGTCTATAAATCTGCTCTTTCAACGTTCACAAAGGGATAATATACGATCCATTAATAAGTTATAGAAAAAAAAAAAGCCATGGCACTTAGTCCAGTAAAACAACTGTACTTCAGTTTTTATTTTTTTCAGTATTTTAGTTAAATATATAAAATTAAAGTTTTTAAATAAAATTTACCACCCAAAACTTGTTCATCGACCATCAGAACCTCTTCACTGCCCCCCACTGGGGGCGATATCGCCCCCGTTGAGAACCACTACACTAGATGCTTTTGTACTATTTCTCTTATTTGCTATTATTTTTTTTATTTGGGGAAATGGAAATTGATAAAATGTATGTGAAAAAAAAACACTAAAATGCGCACATTTTAACGTCCACACACACACACACACAGGCATGATGTTGGGGTATGCTCATATGCCCAGGAGGAACTGCACCACCTTCTCCAATAAAAATGACGTTCGTAAGCAAAATATATCATGAAAATAACACGAGCGTACTTACTTATTATAACCGAAATAAGATATAGTGCGAAAGTAAATAAGCTACGAAAAATAATATTACTGTCATTATAATAGGTATTATAGTGAAATATCACAGATATTTATGGGGCTGCAAAACAAACTTTGCAACTTTTATATTTATTGAGGGTCACAAGTGCAATATCTATGTGCAAATACTGTGTTTACGACAATGTTTACACATGACCAATTTTGAAAAAAAAAATTGTTAGAAAGATGATAACATCATGCAGAGTGTACAAAAGCCTGGGTATTAGAGTTTTCCACTTTTTGAAACCGGACTTACCTCTAGTTCAAGGCCACGGTGCTGGGCATATGCGCCGCCCAGCACCATGGAAGAGTATGTGGTTGCCTACCCAGGAAAAAAAGGGCGAGATTTTAATATTATTTTTTTTTTAAATAATTTTTGTTTAAATTGGTTATCGCTCTCGGTAAATCCGAGTGGTCCTTCATCAAACATTTTTTGGTCCTTCGACCCGGATGTTTTTAAAAAAAAAAAATCGTGATCTAAATCATACTGTCCACCACGAATGATAATATATTGGATACGACACATGATAAGGGACTCCCAAACTGAATTTCCAAGTGTAATGGTATACTAGTACTCCGAGTGAATTTAATGTTTACTAATCAGTGGCGTATATCCTAAAATAATTTGGTGTTGCTCTACATTTTACTTAAGACCCACCCATAATTCAGTGGGTCTATTATTTTAATTTTTTGAAAGTTATGAGGGGAGGGGGCAATTGTGTTGATCTGTTCATATAACTTTCTTTAAAAAACCGCTCGCTTCGCT
>JAIPRM010012137.1:0-12337 GCA_025469315.1 Stegophylla sp. TES_Ste_2020 | reverse complement strand
AATCAAAAATTTTATTGCATAAAAACTAACAAAAAGTGAGATATTTCCGAAATTTTCAAAATGCCGTACTTAACTCAAAATTGATCAAATCTTTTTGAAATTTTTATGACATATTTTCGTCTATAGTGGTTGGTGAAAGTTTCAAGTTTCTAGCTTCATTATTGTAGAAGTTATGGTAAAAATAAATTTTCAATAAATTTTACGAAAATGCCGGTAACTGCAAATTTTGCCGTTTTTCGTTAATTTTTCGACATATTTTCACCGCGCTTGGAAAAAGTATTGGGAAATTGGAAAAATGACCTCTCTTAAGTACCGTCTGAGTATGATTCCAATTCTATAGAGATATTGATCGAAACTTTTGGTCCTGTATTTCTATACGAAAAATTGTTTAAAGAAAGAGAAAAAAAAATAAGAAAAAAAAAGAAAAAATAAAAAAAAATAAACATCATTGTAAAATCATAAGCTTCTTCACTTCGTTCAGAATCTAAAAATAAATTTAACATCATTGTAAAAACACTGGCTTCTTCACATCGTTCACAATCTAAAATCAATTGTTTACACGAATAACGATATTGACACGGATTGTTCTGGTATTATATAGCAATAATTATTGTTATTTGTTGAACATACTGAAAATGTAATACTGACAATTATTAATGTGTATTGACTAGAGTTTCGGTCAGAATCGTCTTGAAGAAATTATTTATCGTTTTTTTTTTTTTTTTTTTTTTTAATTCAACACACTCACCAAGAGTATTTCACCAAAGGTTCGATGTGTATGTCGGATTTTCCACTATTTTTTTTTTTTTTTTTTTTTTTTTTTTTGTCAAAACATCATAGTGTTCATCGGAGGCTACGGAGGGGGTGATCACCCCTTGCCCCCCGCCTTCTTTTATCTGTTCCCGGTGAAATAGTGAGAGGAGTGAGAGGGAAAAAGTTGATATTGACGGGATATCGATGTTCTTGTACGCATAATATCGCTCCCAGTCAGAATTTTAAGTCCCAGTTTTCAGAAAATAACTCATTCGGAGACTGAATAATAATTTCGTTCGGCGTAATATATATACGTATAATATGTGCGAATAAAAATATTTCATAAATAATCTGACGAAATTTCGAATCAATTAACGGTAAAACGATGCGACAATTCGCGTATGAACTGATTTCATTGTATATTATATAATATTGTTATTACGACCGGAGGGCTGAGGAGTTGCCCGAGCCGCGGCCGTGTGCGGACACGATCGAAACGAATCGGTAAGACGCATCGTGTTATTTTATTGTTTTCGGCGATTTCCGCGTTTCGTATCTACTGGCCGCTGGCTACGGGCGATCCAGTCGAGAAAACGAGAATAAAATTAATTGAATACGAAAAAAGTGAAGTAAAGAAAGCCGGTCGTAATTCGCACCACGGATATTCTTCGCTCTTCGGGTCAGATACTCTTGGCGGGTTTGTGGAATTTTAAAGAAACGATATATCATTTCTCCAATAAAACGATTCTTAAAAAATAGTTTGCAAACTATTTTTGAATATTGGTACACATCTTGATATTTTAACTTTGCATTATGTATACCTACGTTACGTTTTAAACAATTAAAAAAACAACGAAAACATTTATCTGCCACGAATCGTCGGATTAACATTAATTAATTGTGTGCTATAGTTCTGAGTTTAAAAATGTTGAAATATGACTCAAATAAATAAATAATAATAATAACGAAATACACATTTACGAAAACCGACTTTATACAAATAACTAAAAAGTTAAAAATATATTATTTCTTAACACTTAAAAGTAAAGAACATATTTTATTACAAACGGACAATAAACAAAATTGTCCATGCTAAAATATTTACAACGTATATTAATCAGTTTATTATTTTTGGAATCTGTGCCAGAGCATCGCGTCATCGCGATATCTGTTCTTCTGTCATGTTGTTTGTACCCGAAGTATTTATCATTTTTTAGTCGGTTATTGTAATTAAAAAAACACGAATAACTCTATAAGTTTACAAACTCGCCTTGACTAAAGCACCGACTTCAAAATATATACCTAATAAGATATTGGTTACCTATTCAAGTATCAACAATTTCGCATATTATTGTCCGTGAGTGCTCTTATCTTTTGAGCGTTAAAAAAGTGTATTTTTTACTTTTTGATTATTCCTAAAGTCGGTTGAATTAGTTCATAATTTTATCACCACTGACAGGCCGCGAGGCAATGTAAAATGGGACAAGTGGGATGCCAGAGCTCTGCTGTCATTACTAATGTTACGTCTAAAACATTATTATTACAATACGTTTTTATAACGAAACGAAAAAAAAAAAAAAACCAGTCGTTCATACCTGCGCACACGTATTGTTTTACCACGGCTAACACGCCGTATATTGGCCGTGACAATAGCAGCTGTTACACAACGTGTTCTCATTCGTACGCCGCCGCGGTCATAGGTCAGAGTTCGGCTCAAAATTTACATTTCGGATTTGGGTAATTGTTAATAATTACCGTCGTTCGTTACGACATAAATTATTATTATTCGGCGGTCGTGCGTATAAAAGGGATTGGATACCGCCTAATCGCGGGCAGTTCCAACCATAGATCCAAATAGGGTATTGCATATTTTTGCATAATAATATTAAGTGTCTTCTTTTACCTGTTCACACATATTTGAATTTATATATATATATATATATATTTACTTTTTAAGGCTTATTATTTTTTTTTTTTACAATTTTTTAATTATCACAATCGTTTATAATTTCATTCTGAAACAATAAAATTTTGTATATTGTTTTGTGGAGCGAATGGAGAAAACTAAAATTATAAAAGGAGGATTCTGCTATATAATCAATCTAATAATGGGGAATCCCATTTCCTTAGCGGGGCTCATTTCGGATACTCTCGTAGTAATCTTTCTAATTATCGTTGAATTAAAAAAATTAAAACAAAGTCGGACATACTTCACACGACGGGTGGGATTCTCTCAATGGGTGTATTGAATTTTAAAGAAACGATAAATCATTTCTTCGATAAAACGATTCTGAACGAGGAAAGTTAATAATATAAAAAATAAATGAGAAAGAAAATGTTAGAAAAATGTCCAAAATTTTTTTTTCACATTTTCAAAATTTTTTTTCGCCAAAATCTTTCTTATATAATTTTCTATCTATGTTTAAATTTTCATATAGTTTGGATCAAAAAATGATGGTTTCCGAGTCGTTTTTGTCAATTTTTGGATAGTTTTTTTCAAAAAAAAAAAAAAAAATTGAATAATTGAGAAATGCAAAAAATGACCTCTCTAAAGTACAATCTAGTAGCAAATCCTGTTTCAAAAACTTACTGATCGAAACTTTTGGACAAGTATTTCTATAAGGAAAGTTGTACATAAAAAAAAAAAAAAAACCTTCGCCTTCTATCTTATCAGTTTTGTTACGGGATTTTAAAATTATTTTTGGCGCTATTTTTTAGGATGGTCGGTGCATATTTTTTTGTGATTTTTAGTGCTCTGTAGTCTCATTTCAAGTGTCTTTTTTTTTTGACACTACAGAATCGTTATTTCAATTATTATTATCAACTGAATAGTGATATCGAGGCATGTACTGGGCCCTCTAAAATGCACACGACCCGGATTGCGACGAGCATTAATAATATTATTGTTCTAATATCAATATACAATATAATAAATATTGTATTCGTACTACTATTACTACCTTATCGTCCGGACACATTGAATCGATAGCAATCGTTACGTTCGTTTCAGTTTCCCCCCCCCCAGTCTTGTTTTTTAATGTATTTCATTTTCTACGTCTCCGACCGCCCGCTGTCACAATATCATATTGTTTCGCCGCCAGTCACCCGCTGTTTTTTTTTTTTTTTTTCACAATATTTCTTTCCTATTTACATACCGCAAGTCATATTATTATTATTCCATTATAGCACTATAACCTATAAAAATAGTCCCTGGTATTTATTTTGTCGGGTTCGGCTCGTTACCGTTTCGCAATCGACATCGACAAGGTTCTTCCGTCGAATTTATAATTATTATAATATTATAGTTATTATTAATATTTTTCGATTTATCAACACGACGACGACGACGACGACGATCGACTGTCGTACAAGCGAAACAACGATCCTATGACGTGTGGCCGAAGGAGAAGTGCCGAAGGCAGGACAAACGGTTTTCGAGGACGAAAAAAAACGAAAAACAAACAATTTTTCTCGTTTCGTACCCATACGTAATAATAATAATAATATAACGAGAACATTCGTTTCGACACCGTTCGTTATGATATTATTATCAGGTATTACTTTACTTTTATATTGCCGCGTGAAACTCGTTAACGACACACGATTTACTTAATGACACGACCCAGAGGTTTATATTACTACTACTACTACTAACTACTACTACTACTAATAATAATAATAATATATGTATTATACGCGTGTTGTATTAGACGAGGGCGACTCACGTGTTTTTTTTTTTTTTGTTTTCATTTAAAAAAATCGTTCTCGTGACCTTCGAGTCTTAATATTTCTTATATTCTAACCGTTGCGTTTTCGTTTTTTGGATCATTTATTTGGTATAAAAAAAAAAGCCGGACACACTTCACACGATGGGTGTTCTTCGCACAACGGGTGGCACTCTCCTGACGGGTGTGTTTAATTTCAAAGAAACGATAAATCAGTACTTCAATAAAACAATTCTGAACGAGGGAAGTTAATAATATAAAAAATAAATGAGAAACAAAAAATTTTAGAAAAATGTCCAAAACAGTTTTTAATTAATACGTATGATCGTGTTATAGCCGAGTCAAGAGTGGAGTTTTCCCAAATTCATCCCATTTAACACGGGGAGTTTTCAATGCTGAGTGAAACGAAAAAGCTAGTGATTTCACAATGATTAATATTATTATTATTATTTTTTTTTTTTTTCTATAAATTCATACAGTAATAATTGTCCGAAATTTTCAACCTGCTACTTTTTAAATCATAACTCACCTCTAGATGTCAATTTTAAGATGTTCACAATAATCTTCTCAAAATATGGAAAAAACTTTTCAAAATTTGACAAAAAAAGCTCGGAAATATTTTTTTTTGTGATCTAAATTTCATGAAAATTGAAATATTGAGTATGAATAACATAAGAAATATTTTTACGCATGTAAAATTTAATCTACTAATGTAGCAAATGTATAATGTCAATAGAAATATAAAAATTAAATTAAGAATCATTTTGAATGCATTTTATACTATCATTTTTAGCATTTTTTGTATTGTACTTTTTGCATTTTAAGTGCATATTTCATTGCAGTCTTTTTAACATATTTTTAAATGTATTTTTTTAAAGTTTTTTTTAGTGCATTAAATTTACAGCCGTAATGATTATCACATTCCGCGCAGAGTGCAATCGTCTCGTCGTACTCGTCCGGTGACAATAACTGACAAACAACTTTAACGATCGCGTGTCGTGTACGGCGGCCGACGATGGCCACGCGTGTCCACTGTACACGTAATACCCTTAGTAATTTATAGGTAGGTAATATAATGATATTGCGTTCGACGCGGTCAGGATTTATTACACGATCGCGCCATTATCGTGTCTAATGATAATAATAATCACTCGCCACCTCGGTAAAAACGAAAATCCGGTAGTCATGGATCAATATTATTATATAGGTAATATGTACTAAGGCCGGAATTTCAATGCATTGGAAAACTCCTCGAAAAATATCCCTTTTAAAAATACGAAAATTACTTGAACAAATTAAAAAATATTATTTTAAAAATAACTATAAGTTTATTAATTAAAAAAAAAAAATGTATTACAAGTGTATTCTTTGTTGTTGTTATTTTAAATATTATTTTGATATAAATGTTTTTTTTTTTTTTTTTTAATAGTAAATTTAATATTTTATCATAAATTATTTTTTTATTTTTACTGATGTCTAGATCTCATCGACTCATCAACATTTCAACTATTGTCGGATAAAATAATATGAATACGAGTACCTAATATAGAGATACAAGTGCTGACTTTATAATTTGTTATATTTTTTTATATAAAAATCATGCTGGTAAGTAAAAATTTTAAATTTTGCATTCAAAAAGACCAAAAATGATCCGAAAACTATAAAAAAAAAAAAAAAAAAAAAAAAAAACATAAAAAGTTAAGAAAATTACTTAAAAACCAAAAAAATGCCAAAAAATGCCAAAAAATGCAAAACAATTTAAACTAATTTGTTGCATCCCTATTCAAAAGTACATAGGTAACGCAGCTGTACCTATACAATCATCATAAAGTAATCTCTGGAAAAAAAAAAAAATGCAATGTGCACCGAAATCCCAGCTCTAGTTATTATTAATATCATCAGTAATAATAATAATAATTAGAGAATGGATTTAAATGCTTTAAAAAACAAGAAAAATTCCGTAAAAAAATACGATTTCATGCACTTAATAATATATAACAAAATATTTTTTTTTTTTAAATGCACTAAAAAAATGCTCTTAAAAATTATGAAATAATGACCAAACTCAATGGTGCCGTAAGAATTACGATTTAGATAAATAGCTTTATCTAATTGCACGCACGTATATTCTATAATATACTTAAGTGTCTAAACCTATCAACAATAATTTCGTTTGGCATCACATTTATCTGATTGATAAAAACTTTAAAAATAATAAAAATAGCAGTACGACACGTACTATAAATAATATATTTTTTTTTTCTTTTAGAATGAATTTTAACCGAATTTTTATGAAATTTTATCTATTTCTATGTAAAAATGACTCGGAGCCATAAAAATGCACTAAAAATGTCTCAAAAGAATGTTCTAAAAATCCAAAAAGTCTTTAAAATGTTCAAAAATGCAAAACAAAAGTTACATTTTTTTTTTTTTTTTTCTTTTATATTTCTCGATGTATGAAATGAACTTTGTGCTCGGAAGGAAATGTTTTTGGACATTCAGAAAAAAATGAAGTATTCGCATTCAAATCCGTTTCCCTAATATTATCTTCTTCGATTCGAAACGACGACAGACAGTGTGTGTACAGCGTGCACGTCACATGGGATATCGCCAGGGGGAAACGAGACGGCAAAAACGATAACGATTTCCACACGTCTCGTTTACCCGTTCGCTACACAACGCGATCGTCATTATCGATCGCGCGTTTTGCTCTAAATTCCTGCTCCGACGACGCCGTCTCGCGCGTTTCTCGTTCCGCGGACGATGACGGGGACGGCGGCGCGACGGTGCTAAAAACACGGCGGCGTGAGAAACCTTCGCGGCTGCGAGTCGCAGATATCGCGTGCACTCTACGCGCGATTATATTTTATAATATTATATCCTAACGATTAAATGATAAGATTATTTCGCATTTGTCCGTGCGGTGCACGATGGGGCCGGATGATAAACGTCCGACGGGAGAAATCGAACGAAACGGGGAGTTATGATGATGACGCGGGATCGGGGACGATTGATAATAACAACGGAACGACGGAAACCGCCGAAAGTCATCGAACCGATTTACACGCGAAATTTCACTCCCTCCAATTCTATCCAAGCGGGTAGAAGCGCTTGAGGGTATGTTATAAAAAAAAAAAAAAAATCTATTAAAAAAAATATCACTTATCCGTATTGTATAAATCCGTATGTGTACAATATAATATGCAGATAGCCGCATTCCTCATAATATTTAGGGTAATAAGAAAATCTTCAAACATTCCCTCTTTTTCCGAATCTATTAAAAAGTACTCAAAAATATTCTTACACAAGGCGTCAACTTCAAAACACCCACACATTCAATTACTAGCAAAATAAAATAAAAACAGTCGCGAAAACATTAAAATAAAATTCACGTTTTTACTTAAATTAGAGAGACCACATAGGTTTAGGCCTGGAGCTATATATAGGCCTTAGGCCGTCATACAAAGGCAAGTCCAAGTACAAGTCCATATTTGGGTCTCGGAAATTATTGCACTAAAAAGCTTCGAAAATTGATTGCGTTATTGCAGTGAAAAATACTCGAAATTGCACTTACAAATTGTACATAAAATTACTATTAAACTGTTTTTTTTTTTTATTATTATTATAAATTATTAAATAATTTATATATAATAAACTTTTATAAAATATTTATTTTTTCCACATACCCCAACGGATTATAATTAGCTGGCAAGGAAATGGTATATTTGGAGCTTTATTTTTAAAAAAAAAAAGAACAATACACAAATTGAAAATAATTTTATAAAAGTTATGAAATAAAGGTATGCGTTATAAATAATAGATTTAATAATTTTCCAACCAAGAACTATAAAGGACAAAATAAAAGACAGTAGTTTTCAAATTGGGGTCGAGAATGATATTTTGGGTGTTGCCGAAATAATGAACAAAATTATTTTTCATTTAAAATAATTTTATTTGAAAACAAATTTTAATTTTTTTTATTGATTATATACAATGACATTGTGTGTATTGTAATATCCTCTGATGACGAATTGTCAATTTATCAGATTTTCTATTCATATGTGAATTATAGCACATTTTCTGTTTTTCGTAAATTTTGATTCATTTTTTAAATCATACTAGCCCATCTATCATTATTATTTACATAAAAAAAAAAAAAAAAAACACATAAGCATACATGATCATTAAACTTAAAAACATTAGCATACTGTATTTTAATGTGAACGGTAGTGTAAATTGAAAAAAAAAAAAACAAGCTTATTATGAAATGAGGGGCCGCATGTCGAAAAAAAAAATACAAAGTTTGGGGGGACGCGGATAAAAAAATTTTGAAAACCACCGATGTAAGGGATTGTGACAAATTTATGTTATCATAATATTACAGACAAGTCTATAACAACCCAGTAATATCCAGTGGGTTTTTTTTTTTTTTTTTTTAGTGAACGGAGGGGGTCCCCCGGTCTGCCTACGATATAATAACAACAACAACAACAACAATAATTTGCTTTTTTTTTATCGCAGGACACGCGTCAAGCTCGGAGACTCGACAGTAATATTCACTGCAAATGAAAGTCGAGATTCTAATAAATGTTTTATGCGCATGAAATATTTACATAGAACGCGTTGCGACACACACACACACACACACACACTCGATACGAGTGTCTCTCCGTTTAATGTCTCTTTGTTAATCTGTGTTTACGGTTATGACCCCGGCGGCGGCACGATTTCGATCGTGATTTTCGATTTTCGAACCTAAAATGGTCTCGTGCGGAGACGTTCTCGCTCGGACGTTTTTTTTTTTTTTTTTTTTTCTAGACGACACGCCGCCCCGCTCGTATTTAAATAATCGAAAAGCCGGAGAGAACGAAATTCTTGAACGGTTCGTTTACCAACGACAAATTTAATATAATATTAGCGCTGGATCGCGTGACGTCGCGTCGTTCGACCGTCTAACGGTTACTATTAGTCACTTAGCGGGGTATACCATCGCCACACCACCGGAAGACGAACTTACGAGTTACGTTCTCACGGTAAAATCATTTTCATGTTATTATTAATCACTCTGTACACACAAAGTCAACAAAGTCATACAGGGTTTCTTACTACCAGTACGATTTGACAAATGCAAATCATTTTAGTGACTTTTAATAACTTTTTTTTTTTTTTTTTTTATTTGAGGGGGGAGGAAGGTTACCAAATTTCCGAATTTGAAATTTTACACTATAGTTTTAGGAAATATTCAAAATAGCCGTTTTGCGAATCTCAGTTTTAGAAAAAATAATATTAGTGCTCGAATTTTCTACGATTTTTTTTTTTTTTTAGTTTTCGAGTAATATTTAATAACACTGTTAAATAATTCCTAATATCACCGATCGACGTCATAATGACGTATTTGACAAAATTATTAAATTATTCGCAAAATTAAATTAATCGTAGAACACGAGCGGATTTAGCAACATTAAAGATTTAAGCGGCGATATTTTTCTAAAAATCAAAAAACAAATACAAAATGGCTATTTCGAATTTTTTCTAAAACTGTAGTATATACAATTTCAAATTCGGAAAATATATTAATAGATACAAAAAGACTCGTCGTCTCCGTTGTGATCGAATTTCGGCCTAGTGCCCGTCGTCGTCAGTATACGGTTTTTTCTGACATTTTCCTTTCTTTTTCCGATCTCCATCGCATTGCACATTATAATAATATATTTTTATAATATTATTTCGCAGCTATCGTTATTACATTCATAATATATTATTATTACGCTCGGCTCCTCGCAGTACGTTAATTTCCCATTAACGAGCGAGTATTTTATTTGTTTATTTAGTACTAATTTTTTTTTTCTCGCTTTTTAAGCTTCCGCGTTGTTAACTGTCGTTACACGCGGCGACGTATTGCGCCATCGCGTGATTTATGAAATTGCAACCACGCGTTTACGAGCTCATCGTTTTAATAACACTAAATATATATATATATATAATATACAGCACCTACGTTATTATGAAATGAATAAACGGTTTTGTAGAACAATACTTTCGTCTGTCGGACGATAGTAAAACGACACTGTTACGGGACTGTACTTTTTGACCAAACGAGTCGCGTGCGATGACCCGTTGTAGCGGGTAAGGCCGACGAGAGAGACTATCTTGGACCGGGGCTCTGGGGGGGGGGGAGAGTCCAAAGTTTTCGACCGAACAGAAGTCAACCGGATTTTAATTGCCTAGTCGTTTACAGCTTAAATATCTAGATTAAGAATTATATCCGTACAGTGGTGACACTGTGTGTAATTGTCGTTTGAAACTTAGAGTAACTGTATTTATGACAATGTTATGTTATTCATCAGTTCGAAATACAAAAAAAAAAAAAAACTATTGAAAAATTAGTAAAGATACAATCTAAAGGCGAATTTTGATTTAAAAAGTTGCCGGTTGAAACTTTTGGTCGAGTATGAAAAAGTATTTACGGAAAAGATAAAAATAAACATCATTTTAAGAACACTAGCTTCTTCGCTCCACTCAGAATCTGAAATGTACTATACATATTGAGATATTTACATTTATTTTTTTATTTTAATAGATTTATACATAAATAACTATTGACGTTTGATTTTTTTTAGTTTTTATATACTTTTATCAATTTTAAAAATAATCTCCAAAATAATTTTAAATCAGTGACCCAGAACCTTTTCATTTTCAGCAGACGTAATTAGTTAAATAGATTCCACTCTCGTGAAATAAGAAATAAAAGTTCCAAAAAATATTCCTCTCTGTACGTTACTTTACTTTTTTTAAAGATAGTATCCAAGTTCTTTTCGTCAAATTTTGGGTAGTTTTTTTCCAAATTTCGAGAGAACTATTGAGAATTTTAAAAAAATATTTCTTTAAAGTACTATCTAGAGATGAATTTTGTTTCAAAAGGTTATTTCAATACGGAAAAGTGTTTACTGAAAAAACAAATAAATAATATATAAAACATAAAAATCATTGTACAAACACTAGCTTCTCCGCTCCACTCTGAATCTAAAATTATTTTTCTAGACTGAAAATATCGTGTTATTTTTTTTTTAGACGTATTTCAAAACCAAACTATACAGTTCATCTTATTTCATAATATTTTGTCATTAATGGTGAATAGGGAAGGTTATTCTTTAGATAACTCGCAATTTTCAACTTAAATAAAATTAAAAAAATAATAATTTTTTATGTCTGCATTAATTTGTACAGACAAGTGCCAACACTACTGAGGTCACGTGTCGCTGTAATTAGGAGTTTTGGCGTCTCAAATTGATTTTCATTTGGATTTCCTTCACCTGTTGACGAATTTATTACTAAATCGTATTTTTTTAAGGGCGTTTAATGATATCCGCAGACAGTGACTAAATAAATAATCCTATACAACACCAGAAATAAACCGGTCCGTTATCGATTAATAACTATTTATTCGGTATCCACAGAAACGTCAGATTATTAGTCATCTACGGAGATAAAATATCTTTACTCATAATTTTTGCAAACGGTTTGAAGGTCACGCGGTTCTCGTAAGTAAACTTTTCGTTTTAACAGACAATTCGTCTCAAAATAATGACTTCATCGTTGTATAGAAATTTCACCGCAATTTATATAATCACGGACAGTGTTGTGGTTCAATAATAAAATATACAAATAGATAAATTATATGAAATTAAAATTCTCAAAATTCTTCAAAATTAGTATTTTAAAGAGGTCATTCTTAAATTCTCATTTTTTTTTTTTTTTTTTTTTTACCCAAAATTTATGAAAATTTAAAAATAAATATAAAAAATAAATAAAAAAATGAAAAATATTTTGGTGCAAGAAAATTTTGTGAAAAATGTGAA
>JAIPRM010012136.1:0-12337 GCA_025469315.1 Stegophylla sp. TES_Ste_2020 | reverse complement strand
TTCAGAATCGTTTTACTGAAGAAATGATTTATCGTTTCTTTAAAATTTAATACGCCCGTCAAGAGAATACCACCCGTCGTGCGAAGTACACCCATCGTGCGAAGTACACCCATCGTGCGAAGTATGTTCGCTTTTTTTTTATACTTATTTTAAATTTTGAACTAAGTGAAAAGCGTTTTCACAATGATGTCTATTTATTTTTTTTTTCTGTATACACTTTTTTATATGGATCTACAATCAAAAGTCTCAATCAGTAACTTTTTGAAACCGGATTTGCCTCTAGTTGGTACTTTAAAGTGGTCATTTTTTTTTTTTTTCAGAAAAACTACCCAAAATTTGACAAAAATGACTCGGAAACCATCAAAAATTTTTATCCAAACTTTATGAAAATGAAAATTTAAACATAGATAGATAGTAATATGAAAAATATTTTGGCTCAAAGAAATTTTGAAAATGTGAATTTCGGACATTTTTCTAACACTTTTTTGCTTATTAATTTTTTTTTCCTTTTATTTATTAATTAGTGGCGGAATCGATTTACACCCGGATATCATCGGTATCATATATCTTATCTACACCATGGTCGTGGTAAATACGTGGACACAGTATAGGTACCCAGTGGCGTCGTATTTACGGGCCACCGTCCAGGGGTACTGGACCCTCCCCAGAACTAAAAAAAATTCAAAGCAAACAAATTATTCTTTAATGAATTAAGTAATAAATAAGTATACAAAAGGTATAAAATGCAACGAAGGAGGATAGGATGACTAATTTAAAACCTTTAAGATACTTAATGAACCCCTTACAAATTACTATCTAATATATAATATATACAATAATTATTTTAAAATGTTGGACTCCCTCCAGAAAAATTTGAAAATACGCCACTGTAGGTACCTATACATAATATGCACTAGTTGTATCTAGGGAAAATTCAAAATCATTTTACAAAAAAAAACGTGCGGAATCGTATTCTACCCCTGAAAATAGTGTAGAGCAAATTTTAAAATATAAAATTAAAAAGTCATGTAGTAATTCTGATTATTTTACCTGTTTAAATTGTAATAACATGCACTCAACTAATTACAGTTTGTTGCGTAATGATTTTAATCAAATAACACAACGACTACGTGCCATACAGATGATTAAATATCAGTTCTTGGGTAACTGATTTGTTTATTTCACCGAATTAAAGTGCCGTAATATTGTAATAGCAATAAAATTGTAACAAGTTTATAGGTACACAAGAATATAAACAATGAACACACATTTTTTTATGAGTAAATCATTTTATTACATTAAATTTTGAGAATTGTGACTTTCTACATCGAGTCAGTAAAAATTACAATGTAATCAAGATTTTTAAATGTTTGTTTTTAGAAACAAATAGATACAAACAATGATAATAATAATAATTATCAAGTAAAAATTAAAATACAATGTTTTGATAACGTTGTCAAAAATAAAAGAAAAAAATGTATAATTGAAAATACAAGTAACATTCTTAGAAAAAAAAAAGAAAAAATAAGTAAATCGATACCCACGTACATATAATAAAATTATATAATTAAACGCTGGGAGATACGCAATGAGATTATTATTAATTTATCATTAATACATATTGGCTGTAAACAAATCTAATGTGAATTTTAATAAAATATTATTTCTTACATAATTTTGTCAATTCCTGTATGAATGTCAATTAAATGTGTACAATATTTTTTAACCAAAAATTTACCTTGAATACGTGTGTATCATTTTACTTATTTTGTTGTTTTAGAATATACAAAAAATGATGAACATTGTGACAAACGTTGCAAAACGGGAAAAAAATCTGTAAACAAACGATAATTTATTAATAATTAACATAATATTATGTACTATTATTATATGGTAAAATATTATTTATTATAATTTCATTAAACGTTGTACACATAAAAGGTAGACGGTAGACGTTTTCGTTGTTGACAAAAACCGCACATATTTTATGGAACAACAGAATGCATTGAAATTAACAAACCTATTTCGCATGATTTACATATTATAATGTCTTATTGAATACCTCAAAAGGTAGGAAATTAAAAGACACCTGACACGATTTTGCCCAAACAAACGGAACTACAACGTTTTAATTATTACTTTCGATGACCTAAATACAAAATATGAATATGGTATGACACGTGACTGAAACTTGTGTAAAGGTAGTCTTAATTACGAATATTATACAATATACCAACATCCCAAATTTAAATTTGATTTAAATTAACATAAGTATGTATAAAATTATGTCTTTAATAATCGATAAAATATAATAATTGTAATAACTGATGATTCGATTCAATGAAAATATTTGTATTAACTTTCCAACTAATATTTCGACTTCCCAATGAATACCGAAAAAGCTTATCTATTAAGTCTTAACTGGTCAATAGGATTTCTAAGTTTTTATTTTTGTTTTATTTCGTTTTAATGTGGAAAAACGTCTTTCGGGTTCACATGATATAATAAGTAATATATCGCCAAAATTTGAATTTGTACACATTAACATCAATATCCAATAATGATATAATTTCATAAATATAATAGTACAATTATTGAGCGGCTGATTAGAAAAAGGTTAGTTAATTCCAAAAATCGAATTTTCGGGAAATTAAAAAAAACTGTTTATTTCCTTCGTTTTCATTTGAATCGAAAACTTGTGTACACAATATACGTAATTTAGTACCTAAGCTTTAACCTCCAAAAATATGAGATATTAATAATCAATAGCTTTTAGAAAAAAAAACCATTTATGGCTATATCCATTTATTTTACGTATTTTTGGAATATTAACCTTTTTCTAATTAGACGTTCAATTACAGAATGCAAAATTGAAGTGTTAAATAAAGTATAAACCAATAAAGGACAAAAATCAACGTGTTTAACTTCGGATCAAAATTAATATCAGTTAATAATAACATTGTAAACAGATATAATAATGTTATCATGACCATAGAAAAATCCATAAATATTATGAACGTACAATTATTATTGTACGTATTATACTCGTATATTAAATCAGCCTTATTTACCTAATATTAAATTTATTAGTTACTTAATTTTTAGTTAACCTTAATAATAATATTTTATAATAATTATGAAGTTACATTAATTATTTCAAGAAGCTCTCTCGAACACATGGGAAAAACACTATTCAATAATTTTGAAAATGATGTCTAATAAAAAAATGATGCGAAACTCAGTTTAAAGAAATCAAAGATATAATTTCAAAAAGGCATAATATAAAAACTGCAATTCATAAAATAGTTAATGACTTCGATGAGAATGTGCGTATCAATCAAATTGATAAAAATCAATGTAAGTAAATATAAATAATTAAGTAATATTAATGTTTAAATTTGATAGTTTATTATGTAAATATGGCAATTAATAAATATAGAAAATTAAGTCCTTTTTTTTTTTTAAACTTATTATTGTATAACAGTATAAAAATTATTTAAAAAATAAATTATATATCATAGGAACTCCGTACTCCAGGTATAAACACATTAGCTCAGTTGGTTTACGTATCAGCTATTATCATTATTATTATTATTATTAAATGTATTAATTCGTTTTTGTAAAATACAGTACACAGGTTGTAGTGACAAACCGGGCTTAATGACCTTAAGTTTAGAGTCCCGGCAAAAATTATATATTATATGTACGAATTTGTATCGGTTATTATGACATCTATATAATGACTATTCGGATGTTATGACGTTTATTTTTGGTTATTTTAGAAAAAATTCTTTATCATTAATGACATTTATCATATGCACTGAATTTATCGAAGCTGATGTTAACTACAAAAGTGTTACAAACTAAAGTAACAAATTATTTTAATATGTAAATTTAATGTTTTTTTTTAAAAAAACTGAACAAATAATAATAGTAAATTGAATTATACTATAATATATTGTATATATTTTGATCACGATTTTGTGATAAAAATTTAATACATTTGTAATATATAATATAATATAATGTTCATATAACTTAATTATCTAATTTTTAATTTTTTTTTATCATTTTGGTTATACTGACTGTCGGTTATTATAACCAATTTCGACCGGTCGCTTAAATGTCATTATTAGTGTTCAGATTCGTATGCACTCAAAAAGCTTAAAAAAGTATGCATTTATGCACCAAAAATTCTTTAAATATGCACTGGATATGTTCTTATTTTTTTTTTTAAATTACATGCAAAAATATGCTCTTACCCAAAATATATGCATTTATATACCTATGTATTTTTAATTTCTTTCATAAATTCTAATAAAACTCAATTAGGTAGATACACTTCATTTTTTGATTACATATATCAAGTAACAATAATAATTAAAAAACAGATAATATTTAAAATGTGTTCATAAAATAAAATAAATATATAATTAATAAATAAAATAAATTTTGTTACGAATGATATTAAACATATATATTTATAAGATAAATCGAACAGAACTGTAGCCAATGACCTAGTAGTGGTAAGGAATAGCAATAACAGTGATTTTAGCACTGCTATTTTCCATTAGCAGTAGCAGGCTCCTAATTAAAACAAATAACAGCAGTGATTGTTATTTTTATTTTCAATATAATTCTCGATCTGCCTATACTATAAACTATATATAAACTTGCTAAACTGCTAGACGGCTATTCGCAACAACATACTGCTGAATTGCTAAAGTGTTAACAGCTGCTATCACTATCAACTATTATGAAAAAATTATTATAGATTACTATACTGCTATTTTACAACAGTGAAATTGCTAAAACTGCTAAATAGCTATCATACAATCATTATATTCTATAACTATAAATTATTATGATAAATGTAAATTTGTAAAAATAGCTGTTTAATCATCTTTTCTCTAAAATTGAAATAGCTTCTATTTTACACTGCCATTTTCAAATAGAAATAGCATTAGGAGTTGTCATAAAAATTATTAGCAGTTTACCACCACTACAAGACCGCAATAAAGCCCAGTACACACTAGCGTTATATTAATGCGCGGTGAGTGGTGACGCAAATGCGTGGCTGTGGTGTCGCCGCTGAGACACGTTAGTGACATGCATGAAAATTTGAGAATATGTCTTGTCGTTATTACTGTGTTGAGAAAATCAAAATAACTCAAATGTGTACCGAGCCTAAAGGAAATTATAAGTCTAACACAAACTGTAAAAAAAATATAGAATTTGGGGAATACAATTTATTCCCCAACAATAAACAATAATTGATTTAATGAATTTTTCTATAAAATATGATTAAATATGCAAAATTCTTCAAGCATGCCGTCATCCCTAAAATATGCATTTATAATTATGCAAAATGTAAATTTTTCTATGCATTCTTTGCTATACAAATCGCTCACATTTCTTACTCCCGTCGAGCTGCATACACTCATTACAAGTATGAAAATGCATACAAATCCGGATCCTAGTCATTATAAACGGTTTCTACTGTATAATACGCGTACATATTCTACTGTCGCCACGTTTGGTTGTATTCGGATTAAGAAAACCAAAGTTACAAAGTATAAAATATTGTCAATAGGGTTAGCACCGAATCGATTAATTCGCCGGTGTCTGGTTTGGAAATAGAGTGAGGCGTATTATGTTTATGAGAAAGGATTATATACAACACGGCGAGTCCGATAACAATATTACCTATTAATACAATTATATGAATGAAAAATACACAAATAAGGATAAAAAGGTTTCGTACGTGATGGGCTGGTAACAGAATATGTATTAGGTATTGTAAGGAAATAACGTCGCGCGTCGGCGGGATATTTTAATTGTGACGAACGCACTCGGAAAAAGGGACAATTTATTTGCGCATCGTTGATCAAGGAAGGACATAATAATATTATTTTTGTAAGATGACCGCAGAATAGGTGCGGGCGGTAATGTACCTTTTTTGAGTGTCACACCCCCTAGGACCCCTCGGGGTCCTATTCATTTCCGTTAAAAATAAGAAAACCAAAACGTTTTTGTTATATTTTTGCATTACCCAGAAATCGCTACAAGGAAGCAGCTCTCATTGTTTACCAAGTATTTTATTTATATACGAGCATGAACATTGTTATTTTTCTTACACATACCTAATGCAAATATATTAGAGATTTTATAAATTATTTTTATATAATAAATCTGTACGTGTACATACATTCGTTTGCATTTTGTATTTAAAGGTAATTTTATGTAATTTTTAGAGTCAATTGAAAAAAAAATTCATATCGTGTGATTTCTTTATTTTATCTTTTCAATAACATTATTAGTATTTTTGTATCGTAATTGAACTTTTTACTTCTTACGGCGGTTTTATCATATTAGTTTCACACGAATTAATGTTTTGTATGTATACATTTGTTAGTAAACATTGAGTTAAAAATTTTTAAAAATATAAATAAATTTGGTGACAATTTATGAAATTGTTCATTTAAGTAGGCGTGCAAACGATTCGCAATTGTTACCTCTCCCGTTTAATTCAACTAATTAATGCTGATCGCCGAGAATACAAGTCGTGAGCTGTAGTACTTTGGCGCAAACGAAAATCGAATGTTTTTTTTTGAAAAGTAGAATGAGGACAAAGAAATGTCATAAAATTCTAGCATATTCGTAATGTAAAAAGCTTCTCTCTTTTTGACGTATCTTTATAAACTGTAAATAATTAATTGAAAATGAGATAAAATGTTAATAATTATTATTAAGTGCATGATAAATTAACTCTAAATGGTGTGAAAAATGTTTCTCTTAGTGACGTATTCTGATACACTGTGATCAGTGGCATGCGCAGGTGGGGAGGTAGGGGTTATATCCCTCCCCATTGAATTTTTTACCATGTTATTTATTTGCTGTAAAATATGAAACTTATAAAATGTAAGAGTACCTGTAAATAAATAGTTGAATATATTTGAGAAATTACATGAAAAATGAGATAGGAAATCAATATAAATTATGTTTATGATTGATTATGAGTTTTAAAATGGAATGATAAAATAATTGAAGTAGTCTGTACTATGGTTGTAACTTGTAGATATATTTACAACTGTGGTTATTTTGCATATGAACAGTACCTAGTTATAAGTATTCATACGAAATTAAATATGTAATAAAAATTGATAAAAGACATTTATCAATTAAATGCTTTATTGTGTGTAAAAGAAGCTGTTAAAGTTTTTTGTGGTTTAAACCACATTATATTAAATACCATAAAATGAATAAAATAATAACTTATAGTCAGTAAAAATGTAATTTTTTTTTAATTGAAAAAATTATTCATAGGATAATGGACACGAAAAAGTCTAAAAAGATTTATTTCGAGTGAAGCAAGAAAACAATATTTTTGTTCTAATTAAAATTCACTGGGCATATTGGCGTAAGTAGGATAAAAAATTTAAGGGAGGAGGGGAACAAATTTGTTTATTTGATTTATTTTGTCTCTCTTCCTCAATGAGTATTAATTTTATCTAACTTTTCCAAAATCTAGGGGGTTTTGAATGGTTTTCCCACTCCACTTCCAGATTACATCCCCTCCCATTAGAAATCCCTGGGCGCGCCACTGACTGTGATTATCAAAATACAAAATGTTCGACTGTGCTAATGAATTTAAAATATTTAAAATGGTTTTTGAAAAAAAAAAAAAAAAGTCATTTAAAAAAGCCAGTCAATATTATATTAATATTTATTGCCAGAAACCTGTTAAAGCGTGAAGGAAAATTTTTAGTTTATTTCAGTGCTCAGAAATGAGAGGTAGGTACCTACAAAAAAAAAAAAAAAAAAAAAAAAACGAGTGACCGCAAATGCCATTAAAAAGGTTGTGACCGCAAATATGCCGACCCGCGGTGCCTGCCGTAACGAATGCGCGGTCACCCCAACGAATTGTATTGTAATACGCACGTCAGCGACCACAGTGAATTATTGCTACGGTACCGTAACAAATACGGAATGTAAAAAAAAAAAAAACACACACACACAAAACATTATTTGCGTGAAAAAAATAATATTATTAGTCACGCCGGTTAAGGGAATGCGCACGCTTGATATTAGTTTATATACACTTATTATTATTACAACATAATCGATAACGACTAACACGGCATGCTACTTCTCGCAATAACAAATAAGCAAACTTTTAGTTTAGGATAGTAGCTATAACAATCTATTTACTTCATTGGTGATGATTACGGCAGAGGGGACTTGTAGCATTTGCATAAATTTTGTTCTTCTCAGTTACAAAAGTGACAGAGTACGAAATAAAAAATACGTTTCACTCTTTTACAAAGCTAGTTTTGAAGTTTTATTTTGCATATAAATGCATATTTTCAGTATTTTTGGTTTTTAGGGCATATTTTATATTTTTATACTCTATTTTAAAGTTTTTCAGACATATTTAACTTATTTCAATTTTTTCTACACCGACGTTTTTATTTCAAACAATTCAGTTAAAATTTTTAGATAAAAATTTATTTACTTTATACTATTGTTTTCGACTGTCCATGGACACATTTATTTCCTAGAAACGCTTGAGAATTGCGAATAAAGCAATAATATTAAATTTGCTGTAATTAATTTTATTAATAGATACATAATCATATATGACAATGGTTTAAATTATATTTAAATTAAGTAATTGTTTTGACTAATTTTAAAGCCTATTTATTTCATTAATACTTTTAAATTAAATCACAAAATAAAAAAGTGTTAATGCATATTTTAAGTGCATATTATGGGGTTTTTAAGTGCATAAGTGCTTGCATATTTAAAGTTTTTTAAGAGCTATAAGTCCTCTGCCCTAGTGATGATCTATGCACTTGGCTGATAGTATATTAATATGTGATGGAAACAAATATGTTGATAATAATAATGACTGATTATTATGATAAAGTTGTCTATTTTAATGAACGTAAAAATCTTAATTATACGAATATTTCGAATGGTTGGAAAAAGAAAAATCTTTAAACAACCCCTTGGATACGCATCTGATATATTATTTTATGTTCCCTTTCTCTATTCCATACCGCTTATAGAATTCGCTGCAACACTTAAAATCGAGTAGATACATCATGGTCGTTCATTTAATCGGTCAAAGAGCGAGCAATTAAGAAAAATAAATAAATATTACACATTAATTGAAATTTTTCTCAGGGACATATTTCAAAGAATTTACAATAATCATTGACGTCCGAGCTTTTGTATAATGACAATCATATCACCACGTCCAAGGCCGTAGATAGGGGAGAGGTTTCAGGGTTCAAACCCCCCTGAAATTTATTTTTAAATCAAAATAAATAAAATTATATAGCAATTATAACAATTAATAATATTATTTTATGTAAAATTGCATAAATTTCACGATAATGTAATTATTATTATGACAAACTGATTTTGTTAAAAATTTTTTTGTCCTAATTTATTTAGTCAAAATACGTCTTTATAATCTAAACCCCTCCCGAAATGTCATGCTTTGACCACGTCTGATATTTGAGTAGTACAGTCAGGGGAGCAGTGGCGAAGTGAACTTAAAATAACTTGGAAGCAAATAGCTTTTTAAACGAGCAAACGGCCCTAAAAGACTTCAACATTTAAATAGTACCATTACTACTGGCTATAGATGACTATTCAAATGATGCATTTCTGTAGTACACATGCTTAATTGCAATCAACTTCATAATTTATTCAAAGTATACTATTTGAGAGGTGAGGAACCAATCCCCAGACATAAAAAATTGGGAAGCAACTGCTTCTAAAAAACATGGTTCGTTTCGCCACTGGTCAGGAGTTATAAACAAAGTTTTTTTTCATGTACCTATTAAAAGTGATATTCACACTAGATACACCTAGTTATAAAAAGTACAACGAGTAAATAGTATATAAAAGATAATAATGTAATAAATGACACGAATATGATGTGCGAGACGTACGAACTCATTAGAAAACACTTATGCAGTGCAAAGTTTGTAACGGAGCATTGTTGATGATAATTATTTGAAAAATATTTTTATTTTTTTTTATATATATTGTTTGAACGAGAAAACCGCTACAAATTTAAATCATAGTTTAAAATCTTTTATTTTCTTTTCAAAACGTAATTTCGAATTAATGAAACGATTGCAACCCCTTACCCCGAGTATTGTAAAAAGCGCGGGTTCGGAACGCAGAATAAAATGACAGTTTTTATCCGATTATTAAAGGTTAATAATAATAGACGCGATCCGATGCGTATCAGTTAATCCTCGGTCCGTCGTCGGTTCGTTTGTTCGGAAATCGAATAATAACGTCAGTCCGGGAACCGTACACAAAGTATAAATCGTATTCCGCGAACCTTTTTCGGTCGAATGCGCTGTGCGGTTAAACTATTGACGGCCAGATCAAAGAAGTCGTTTACAGAAAAATGTAATAATATTAATAATATTATTATAATAGGTATTTGGATTTCCAAGAATAATATTATGGTGTCGTATTTACGTCTTAATCGAGATGCCACAAACGCGAGTCGACAAATATGCATTATACAGTGGCGTCAAGAACATTTTATTCGTAGGAGCAAATACTGAAGCTATCCCTCCCCATCCAGACATAAAATTAAAACTTGCCTTTGTATAATTTTTTTTTCTCATTAGAAAATTAATATTAATATTAATTTTACTATGCCAATAAAATATGTTAATGTAACAGGTTATTATTAAATATTTTATACTTCTAGCAAATTTACCATGAGCAGTTTAGTAAATATTAATAAAATGTTTTAATACACTAATGTTTTTAACAAGTGTTTAAAACAAAATGCTTAAAATATCTCATCCCTAATGAATATAATATTATTTCAGGTTTTTTTACCTAGAGTAAAATATACCTATTATATAATGCCAATTTATCATACTGGATTAAATCCAACATTTTGCTTATTCAATAATAATATTTGAATATAAAAATATTTTTTAGACCGGAGAAAATTACCCATCCACTAAAAATTGTTTGGGGCGTTCGTGAAGCCACTGGGTATACAAACGCCAAAACACGCGAAACCGTAGCTTTTTTTTTCTCGCGAATATTTAAATAAATTTCCATTAAAACAAAGGCTTACGTGGACACAAAATTTCGATATTAAATTTTGCTTAGGGAAAAAATGGGTTTAAAACATATTCCGGAAAACGTTGTACAATATTAATGGCAGTATGTATAAAAACGTGATTACATATACTCGTATTATTTTTTTAAATATTAAATTCTATACCGAAAATATCTATCATCTATCGTTACCTATGCAACTTGTTTGCGCACACAGATTTTTAGGTTTAAATATCGAGGCACGACTCGTTTGCGCACATTTACCTTTTTATAATTCGTTTGAGCTCAATAGGCGCACTTGCCTTGGGACTATCTGTTTTTCACACAAGTGATAAAAAATTTGTGTAATTTTTTTCAGCTCTTCATTCAATAAACGCCTTATAATTTACTAATTAGTAGTTACAAAAGTACTAAATATATCATTTATTATTTTTAAATTATAAATAATTAAGATAATTTCAAATATGTAGTGGCATTAAAGTCCATTTTTTTTATTTCATGTAAGTTAAACAGTTAATTAGCTTCATTATTATTTAATTTATGATATTATTGTTTTTATTGAATTCATTTTTAAAATCAGATTTGTTTTGAATTTCAAGAATTATGCCAGATACTATTGACGGATGTGAAAATGAGAATTGAAAAATTGACCATTGTAATTTTTATGGAAGTTTATGTGGTCTCATAGAGGTCGTCTTAATATTCGATAATTTGCACTGTAATTTGTGACAGATGACTAAAACGTAAAAATATAAAAATTTTTGTGTGCGCAAACGAGTAGTCGATTTTCAATTAAAAAATTATAAATGTGCGCGGACGAGATGCAACCGATCTGCTCACAAAAAAAAAAAAAAAAATTTGCAATTTCCATAAGTTTGGCCGTCCCTGATATATAGAACGGGACTAATTATTGAAACCAATTTACTTAACTCGTTGACTTGAGTCAATTTAAAAAAATATAAGTGAAGTTGAGTGGAAAAAAATATCTTAATTTCAATAAAAATTAATTAGACTTTTTTTAGATTCTGAGCGAAGTAAAGAAGCTAGTGTTTTTACAATGATGTTTATTTTTTTTTTCTGTGTACAACTTTTCGTATAGAAATACTTGTCCAAAAGTTTCGATCAATAAATTTTTGAAATCGGATTTGCCTCTAGATTGTACTTTAAGGAGGTCATTTTTTGAATTTCTCAATTCTTCAATTTTTTTTTTGGAAAAAACTACCCA
>JAIPRM010012135.1:0-12338 GCA_025469315.1 Stegophylla sp. TES_Ste_2020 | reverse complement strand
TTTGGTCTAGTATTTATATACAAAAAGTTGTACACAGAAATAATATTTAAAAAAAAAATAAAAAAAAAAAAACATCATTGTAAAAACACTAGCTTCTTCACTTCATTCAGAATCTAAAAAATAAAAAAAAAATAATAAACATCATTGTAAAAACACTAGCTTCATCACTTCGTTCAGAATCTAAAAATGTATAATAAAAAGCAGTCTAATGTATGATAATATTGTGATTTTTATTTAATAAAAATTCCGATAAAAATTAAATTAACATCCAATAGAGAAATTTATAATCAATTTATGCAAACATACCAAATTTGGATTCCGATCATTTTTCTGAAGAATGTTTTCAATTTCATAGTTTAATATCTTCTCATCAAATATCAATAAATCCCACTAGCTAACAACTTAAATTTATAAATATAGAGATATCAAATGCATTTCAAAACGTGGAAACGAGTTACCAGTAGATGGCAAGAAAATATTTGTGAATATTGAAATCAAATTTAACTTAAAACTTCAAAAATAAAAACATTTAGTTTAATATAAGCGTAGTAATCAAAAATTCTAAATGTTGCTTTTTAATTTGTATACTTAAATAAACACCTATCAAACATTATTAATTAGACGTAGGTACTGAAAAAGTAAAATGTTCTTATATACTAAACAATCATGATTTTAATAATACAATTTTAATCCAAAATCATAAGCGCAAATAGATGGAGTGAGAGAGTCTTAGCCCCTTAAAATCACCCATAGTCCCCCAAGATTTTTTAGAAATTGAATAAATTTATGCCTTTGGAAGAGGGGGAGGGGACTAAATCTAACAAATAAATATATTAGCCTCGCCATATGTAACTTATATAAGCTTCCACAAATTATACACAACATTATTTACAAAAAATATATTATGCACACGTTTTATTTTATTTTTGAAGGAAATTAAGGTAAATTATTTGGGGCCCAAAATTGTAAATTGTACTGGGCCCACGAATCGGTAAATCAGGGCCTGCGTATACCTTGAGATTGCTCTTCGGGGTTACTTGTCTTGACATAACCATGTATTTTGTCTTCTTCTCGTTAACTATTAGACCCATGTTTTGACTTGCCTTAAATAATTTTTCTGTACTATTCTTTATTTCATTTATAGATGCTCCTAAAATGACTAAGTCATTTGCATATGCTAGAAGAGTATTCATCCCAACCAATTCCATTTCTCGTTTTTCATTTTATAAATTTTTTAATGTTATACCAGTTATAATGGATGGCTGATGATTGATGTTATGAAAATAGATTATTATTGCTTTTAGTATTTTTATAATGACATTCATTACCTGACAAACACACAAACACACAATATTCGAGTACTCAACGGTCTCAACGTTACAACTCGACTCGATTCGAAAAAAATTATATAAAAAAAAACACTACTCACCCAACACTATCAAATAACAGTAGTTATTTGTTAACATGTCTAACCGACAATTATAATTGTATATTATCTGAAGCTCCTCTCAGAATCGTTTTATTGAAGAAATTATCTATCGTTTCTTTAAAATTCAACACATCCACCAAGAATATCCCACCCGATGATCGAAGAATATCGACGATGAGAAGTAAGTCCGGCTTTTTCATGGCCTCAACACGTTTGGGTACAAATGTACACAACGTTTGGGTACACAATATCTATAAAACAAATAATACGTTTGGGTAAAAATTAATATAACGTTTGGGTACAAATTAATAAAACGTTTGGGGGCTAGACCATACACTTAAAATGGTACCATGTCAATACTTAAATGCAAAGGTTCTCAAACTATTCAGGCCAGGCCCCCCACTTTGGTCAACCCCAGACGTTGGCCCTTCACATAAAAATAATTTTAATAGTAATGTTTGGAGTACCAAAAAGGTTAAAACAAACAACAAAATATATAGATTGATATTTATATTCACATTAAAAATTTATTATAAAAGGTTTTAATCAATCAGTCACTTTTAATGTGATTGGCGGGCTTGTTTTTTTTTTTTTTTTTTCATTACAAATGTTGGTGAAACGAGGAGAAATTCCTGTACACTCTATTGGACGCGATTATTATTACGCAAATTTTACAAATATTTTTCTGTCCTACCGATACAATGTTGATTTTTAAAATTTTCTCGCACCACCCTTATAAAGCTTTCGCGGCCCTCCGGAGGGTCACGCCCCACACTTTGAGAACCTCTGCTTTAATGTTTGCAAAGTACTTAATTTTGCTGAACTCCACTTCGCTCCGCAAGTCAAAAATATCCCTCGGCTGCTGTGTGAGGGTTGATCATTTATAAAAGTATGCTTATAGTATACCACGATTTGATAACTCTTGTACATCTGGCGTAAATTGATTAGTCTACCCCCAAATGTACCAACCATTGATTAATAACATGTCTTGTGTACAGTACATAATTAATTGGGAATGTATAATTTCCATCACATATTTAAAATTAATACCTTAATTAATATGTGGGCCAATCCTGGTGTTGCTGCAATACCAGGCCGACCCGCGGTGGAGTAGAAGCAAGCTCCTTTGCTCCACCAAAGTTCAAAAAATTAGTTTAACATTAGAAATTCTTCGGTGAAGAACGTATCAGATGTTAAGCTGATAAGAACAGATACTACACACTTGATCTTAGCCATTAGGCCGAGAAGCGATACCCAACAAAACCCAAAGACTTAAGACTTTAAATCCAAAGATTTAAGGTAAAAATTCGAGTTCGAAATAATGGATAAAATAGATTTTTCGAAAAAAAAAGTTGAAAAATCACTAGAAATTTGTTCAAAGCGTAAACTCGTTAAGTTTATACACACAAATCAATTACAGTACTGAAAAATCAAAAAAACACCACAATTTCAAACAACGGAAGTAAAAAATTCGTTCGTTTTAAAGACACGTAAAAAGAACGCCATCTACCGTCAAACATAAAAAACTTATATGAGTATTTTTCTCGGACGGTTGTTGTACACAATGATTGGGTAATAAAAACAAAACATTATAACAAAGTGGACATTGAATATATACATATAATAAAAAAAAAAATTTTTATATTATTAATATAGCGGCAGCGTCACAAAATCAAAAGAAAAATTATGCTAAAACAATCATATATACATTAAAAAGACAAAACTGACATTCGATTAATGACCAAATGTTTGTGTGTAAATGGAAATATTCGATATTTTTCATTTGATATAACTTGTATTTTTTTCTAACCAAAACTCAAAACCAAAATTTAAATATTTTCGATGAAATATACACTGTTTTACCGAGACATTACATTCAATTCAATGACAAGGGATCCGTGTACCGGTAACGCACTCTAGTGACCAGACTAACGCATATCGACTCTTGGCCAGAATTTCGAAAAATGATCTTTTTAAATTATGAAATTGAAATCATTCTTCAGAAAAATTATCGGAATCCAAATTTGGTGCGTTTGCATAAATTGATTAAATTTATGCCTTTGGAAGAAGGGGAGGGGACTAAATCTAACAAATAAATATATTAGCCTCGCCATATGTAACTTATATAAGCTTCCACAAATTATACACAACATTATTTACAAAAAATAAATTATGCACACGTTTTATTTTATTTTTGAAGGAAATTAAGGTAAATTATTTGGGGCCCAAAATTGTAAATTGTACTGGGCTCACGAATCGGTAAATCAGGGCCTGACCATGGCTATTCTTTGCTCCTCGGGTCGAACACTCTTGGTGGGTGAGTTGAAAATGACTAATTTTATTGTTCCTCGTATTATTAACATACTTCGCTCAATTTATTGGAATGTCAAAATCACTGTAAAAATTATATTTTCCATAATTCATTTTTTCGTGTCACCTTAACGATATCCTGTGGTATTACACTTTTTTTCAAATGGTTCTTTCCTATTTTAACTATGAAGTTTTATTCGGGTAATTTTTCTGTGAATTTTGATGTATTGTAATCAAAATTCGAACGAGTAGTTTATATTTTACAATATTATGAATTAATTGATCGCTCTTATTTCTTAAATTCTCTTAAAAGAACTCGGGGGCTCAAGTTTTTTGATTATATTTGTGTACATGGTTCACAACGATTAAATCACACATTTTCCTCCGATGCAAAAATAAACATTTCAAGCAAATCCATAACGAATAATTTCATATTTTCAAAATCCATAACTGCTAATCCACAGGAGGATTTAAATTTCATTTTGATGAATTCAAGTTTCAAACCTGTAACCCTAAGCACTAAATCAGTACGTTACCCATAGATCAAATAAGCTTTCACTCTTTGAGTTCACCTATTTAGGTTGATGCATTGACTTCATAATAAAAATCCATATACCTCATGGTGGAGAGCAGCAATTGCCCAAACAACAATTCTGAGGATCTGATCATTGCAGATTAACTGACTTCTGTAATACATCTATTGTGTCACTGTGAAAAATCTATTCAAATATTCAATTTACAGTCGTAGTAGAATGTTAAATACATTGAGTATTCATGAAATATTCAAACTGAGGAGTAGTTAACGTGTTCAGATAATTATCGACCATTACAAGAATATTGTAAATTGAAACAATTTCATCAGGCAAGAAATAAAAACGATTACCTTAAAATTTAAAAATCCAATGCGTTTTTATTATTTTAAAAATCCATATCATATACATGCTCATGTTGGAACAATTATTTTAATAAAAATAATAATAAAACGACAATAATGCGAATTGCAACATATCATAAATATATATATATATATATATATTACAAATATTTTTGATGTCATGTTTTAATGGCAAAATTAAAACATTTAGTATTTTACATATAATTAAGTACAATTTTTATATGTATATAATATATACATATATATTATATAATAACTAAATTAAGAATATAAATCATAATTATTGGTATGCAAAGATATTTATAGCACATTTTACAACCTAATTCACACAAATTTGCTTTATTGATTTTAAAATCTATAAAATATTGTATGGCATTAATTTTACTGAAATCAGATAAGGCAATGCTGGCAATAATAGCAAAACCTTACACAGTTTTTTTTATGACACACAAAAGGGAGACATCACATTTTATACAGTGTTTGTAGCACTAAAAATATTATAATATCTTTACCAAACAATTTTCATTAACGTAAAATATGTATTAAAAATATATGAAAATAATATTTACATTCGTAGAATGAAATATAACAGATTACAAATTAAAACATTCAAATAGATCAATAGCAGATTAAACACAAAGTAACTAAAAATATTATAAGTATAAATTCCAATTTAAACAGAGGCTACATTTATCACATCGACAAAAACATATTTCTTAATCACCTAGAGACTCATTATTAATAATTGTTCACAATGACCTGAGAGCATTTTAAATGTCAAAAGTTATTTTCACAATATACTGTGTAAGCATAATTATAACAATATAATTTATATCATTATTATTAAAATATAATAACATATGGCAAATATTATGATAATTGTACAAAAAAGGTTTAAGTAACATAAATTATTAATGATTTTTATTCTTTCAGACTTTCTTACAGTGGCATTAAGATTAGGGGCATGGTTGCAAAATATTAATTTAACATTTAAAAATAAAAACCGTATCAATAAAACATATCAAATAGTTTATATGATATAAAAAAGAACATCATTTCTAACTTACATTTGATTCAACAACAATATTTTTTCACAAACATATTAAAATGCCCTAAATACCCAGGCCCGTATTTACAAAATTGGCCGCCTACTTCATAAAAAAAAAAAAAAAGCTTGTTATAAATAATTACGAAAACGTTATTTTATTTTCATTTCTTCGCAAAATGAAATTGAAAACAAAACTGAAATTGGTAGTAAACTCAAACTACAAGGCATCAAGGCATATAACACTACACACTATTTGAGTAACTTTTTTCTAAAATTTAAAATCATACAGAAAAACTAAATTATAACAAGTAATATTAGGAGAACACTGAAATATCTTATTTCTAGTCAAACCTCTAATATGCATTAAAAATTTAATTTTAAACTCAAACAATAAAAATAATATTTCTTAGTTATTCCAAAAATCAGAACAGTATTTTAAGTAGTTGAATGTTATTAGAAACATAACTTTAGTATTCTTAAATACATTAAACCCAGGTGATAAACATACACTCCTTAATAAGTTCAAATCGATATTTATAAATAATGGGTATATAATAGGTATAATAATAGTATGGTAAAGCATTTAGTTCAGAACAATGCTTTTCAGAAGATTTTTAGATTGGTTTTATAAAAATAAAATAAAAAAAAATGTATATTAGAAAAATTATATAGATGTGAAAAATATTTAGAAGGAGTTTGACCCTTAAAACCATTCTAATTACATTGTAATTAAATAAATAAGATTTATAGATTATACTATAACATCAATATGCTTTAATTAATAGACAATTGACTTGATAATGAATAAAAACTTTAATCTTAATTATTTTTACACTATTCATATGCAATCTCACAGCCTCTTTGTGGTCACAGAAAATACACCTATAGAATAAAAGTCAACATCGGTCTAGCTCTCTACCACATTGTTATTTCTAAAAATATGTGAACATTTGGCGATAACATATTATAAACTTTCTCTAATATTTTTCAAAATTATTATAATTTGATATAAATTTAACTAACTAAAATTAACATTATTATGTTTGTGTTTTTATATTATTACTTATTATTCATTAGATAAGATGAGCTACTAATTCATTTTTATATTTTTTATGATTTCAAAATTATGGCGTCTTCTAAAATAATGCTGCTGAGAGCAACTGCCCCTCCTAGCTCTCCCTTAAATACAGACCTGATGATACCAGCTCATTACACGCAAGCATGACCACTGTCACAACTTGCCTACAAAAACCCAACGATCATTAATCATTTTAAAACTTTAAAATGTAATAAAAATAAATTTATATGTGTGTGTCAATATTATAATAAGCAAATAAAATATTATATAAAATATACATGAAAATTTGTGGTAGTAATTATAGTAACAACAGAGAGTAAGGGGTGTCTAAAACTCAGAAAACTAACTTATCTGACTTTTAGAGGGAACCAGTTAGATTTGGTGATGAATAAAAATCCGGCCCAGGTCCTAAACATATGGCATTATATCTCTGAATACTGATCTAATGAGATTGTCTTTCTGCAACAACAAGAAAATCAGGGTTTTTGATGATTTTTTAATCTTTTACATTTTTGTTGTAACCTAATTCATTACATAGCAATGGTACATTATCATAAATGTGTGTGGTACAGGTACAGGTACAGCTGACAATGAGATCCTAATACCCATAATATGTATATTGTATACTTCTTACAATATATCAAAAGTATTTATAAGAATACATGTATTATTTTTTACTTCAAGTATAGTGTAATGTGTAACTACATGTTACACAGCTAGCACCTGTGGTCCTTCTCAGCTTGATATAATACATGCGTGTGGTAAGGTTAGATCTGGCATAATTCAGCTCTTCTAAGATCACCCAGACAGGGGCGACACAACTTGTCTATTCCCACCTATGTTAGAAAATTAGACCAAGCCCCTTTAATTTGCCTCAATGCATCTGCACTTACCATGGGAATGGTAAATGAAGTATATACACCGTAAACACCACAGCTCGAGCAGATAAATTGTCATTCAGGTCTGGAAGATTTTACGTATCCAAAAAAAGTATATATTTAAATTATGAGTACCACAATATGATAACGCTGCAAACACATTATCATCAAACAGCTAAACAACAGGGAGTTTACAGCTATTTTATGGCATCGTTCATAACATGGTGCATTCATTCCCCAAGAATTTTCAGAGACTTAAATCATTCAAACTTTTTCTAAAAAAAAAATAAATCACCTGAATGGCAAAGAAAACAGAATGGTATGGCCAAGTTCTTAATCACAATATGTCAATATAAATATACATTAATATATCATATTTAAATATCGTAAAAATACTAAATGATATTGTTACTCAAAAAATATTGCTTCCTTTCTCTAAATTAATTTAAATTATTTTTGTTACTTCAAATTGTTATATAAACCAGTAAATTGGTTATTCATTTTGAGATGACATATCAACAAACTAAAAATAATTTTAATGCAATGTAAGGATTAAAAAAAAAGTTAATAAGAATAAATTAATATTTTGCAACCCATTTAGGAACATTGATAACTATTATGAAAGTGTGTAGAATTTTTGGCATATTTTCTCCTTAAAAACTACATTTCAATAAATTTGTATTACAAGGACTAGAAAATTTAAGTCTTCAGAAGAATTTTAGTGGTTTAAATGGAAGTTATATAGAAATAAAGTTGAAATATCTTTGCATTGTAAAAAATACAAAACAACAGAATAAATCAACTTAATTTAAGTAAATATATAAAAATTCTTACAAATAATTAGTCATTATACACAAAATAATAACACTCATAAGATGAATGTATATAAAAGTGAAACTAAAACACAATTTGTATGTAAGTATGGCACTTAATGTTGACCATGCTTTCGTCTAAGAAATAGAGCTTCATGAAAATCATCTGAGCTCAACTTGTTTCTATCAATATGCAATGTAGAGAATAATTCACCATCTGTCATTGACTTTGGAAATGTAAATACACATCTACTTTTATCAGCCATATTAGCAGAAGCACACATTCTATCATCACTGAGCAATGTTTGATAGGAATGTGCTTTATTAGTATGAACAACATTACATTCTTTACACGAAGTTAAATTGTCAGCCGAAGTTCCTTTATAAAGAGGTTTCAACATAAACTTAGGTACAGTTAAACTAGCTGATCTCAATTGACGACCTGATACCGGTGATTTGGTTTCTGGAGTGCGATTAATAGATACACCTGAAATGAAAAGTGTTGGGGACTTTGGTATACCTGTATCTGATTCAATGTCGGCAGATATATCATTATCAGCACTATCTTCAGAATGACTACTAAACTTTTCTATTCTTATGTTAAGTTCAGACTTAGCTGCTGGATCAGTAGCGGTTTTTGATTCATTCTCTAACATTTCATCTGAAGTGTCCAAGGCAGCAGTTTTTCCAATTTTACTCAAACGTTTGGGCAGTGTAACACTTGAAGATTTAGATGAGTTTTGCCAATATAATTGAGCCAAGATATTACACAACTAAGAAATAATAAATATAATTTGCATATTATTTTATAAATATAATACTTATATAACATTTACCTTTTTATCTGAACTTATAGGTGCAGCAATGTTGCTGTCGTCCAATGATGTAACAGCGCGACATTCACCATTATTATTTATTTCCATTAGAATAGAAGCAGTTCTTCTGGGTAATACTTGAAAACCATATTTAAGTTTTTCTCGTTTTCTGTCTAAATTATCTTGTCTGTCATCACTATTCATATGATATACATTAACACAATACCTAAAAAAAAAAGTCTAGATTGCATTAAACCAGTTTTGATAAGTAATTTTATACATATACCTTCGATTATTTTTGTATAAATCTCTGCGTGAAAGTAAATCACCAAATGACAATGAGCGCCTAAGATTTTTACTATACATTCGGCTGTATATATCTTCACTAAAATCCAAATAATAACTGTTTTTGTGTAAATCTCCTACTTTGAAAACACCATCATCGAGTTTTATTCCACTACACCTTAAATTAAGATGGGCCAAATTAATTAAGTTCAGGGATATAAAAATATTCAAATTATATTACTTGGGTAAAATAACTGGAATATCAGTTTTTATACTGGTGTTTTCTTGGACATTTGTTATGGGTGAAATTATTTCAGAATCCTCTTCAGATTTTAATAAACTTTTGGATTTACCCATGGATATTTCATCTAAAGACATCTGCAAAGCCATTTGCAATTGCTGGTCATCATCATTTGAATCTTCAGTCACTTCTTAAAAATAAATATTAAATAATAAATGCCTCAATTTATTTTTATTCAAATAACAACTTTAAAAACTACTAATTAAATAAGCCTTTACCTGAATAACTTTTACTGCAACTGGCTTCTTCATTATCTGACCTGTAAACAAATTTCCCTTTAATTAGTTAATTTAAATTTATAAAAAGATATCGATAAATTTTCTTCTTCTATTATTATTATTATCATTATTAAGACTAATTTTCAACTTGAAGAAATACCTTTTCTTTTGTTGTGCATCTTTAATCATTTGAAGTCTTGACATTTCAAGCGCAACAATAAGGTCCATTGCAAAAGTACCAACAATACTAGTGCGGTTTTCTTTTTTTCCTAAACAGGTATGAATTTAGTTCAAAGTATTTAATTCAGAAACTGTGTGTGTATATATATATATATATATATATTAATTTAGAATACATACGTTCTTCTAACAAATTTTTATGATTATTTTTGCATCTCAAACTACAATATTCATGAAACTTTGATGTTCGAGGGTTCCTCACTCTTGCTTTTTTACAGTGCTCCATTTTACACTGTCCAAATACACTCACAGCTAGAGCACGGTCCACTTCAGTTTCCTAATTTTATAAAAATTTAAAAATTTATTTGTTAAAGTATTTAAATTTTTTTATTTCTAACCCCTTCCTCGTCCGAACAACTTTCGGGCCAGTCTAATATAGCAGTGAGGTTACGGTGTCTTCCTTTAGAATCAACAATCCACGGATTATCTGGGTCGATTTGAATCGAATCTCCAATAGCTTTTTTCAACAAGTCCTAAAATTGTTTTTATTATTATTATTATTATTAAAAGCACATACTAAATTGAAAATGAAATAAATTATAAGCTTACTTTAGCAGTAGCGTTCATATGTTTTTGAGACATAACACTAGACTTTGGTTTAGTAACAATTTGTGGAACAGACTGCGTACTTTCCAAAGATATAGACCCATCTGATATGGCATTAATGAATTCATGGCGTTTTCGTCTTAAAATACTAGTTGTATTAATAATGGCACTTCTTGGATTACACAAATACTGTCGTAAAACCATTCCTGCTAATTTTTCAGTAACTTCTTCAACTTCATTCTAGAATAGATTTTTATCACACAATTTTTAACTAAAATCTAAATTTTAAAATATAAGAAATTATCATTATTATTTATAGAAATGAACAGTTCACAAATTACAATTTTTTAATTAAATATGTTTCGTTTATACTTCTGAATAAAAGTTATAAAAATATTCTAAGTTTTACCTGCATAAAATCTAAAATATTCCTATTATAAGCAGTGCTTTGCATATAAAATCCATACACATATGATGCGCATAGAACTCGTTTGGCTTTTTGCACTTCAACAACTGCATCTTCTACAAATTTAGTACGTTCATCATCTACCAAACAACCAAAATTTAAATAATAATAATATTATAACTCTACATAGATATTTTATATCAAACTGATTAAAATTACCTTCAGGTATATTTAAAGCAGTTGATAATGCAATTCTCCACTTTTTCACAATTTCGACAAACAATTCTTCCATTTGACGGGTAACTTCATGTTTTTTAAATTTTGTATAAAAATGAAGAAATTTACTTAATTCCAAACTTTGTTTATTTTTCTGTTGAGCCTGTAAAAAAATTTAAATAAATACCATGCAAGTTTACCTGACCATTAGTCAACATATATTGAACTAAATTATAAGTATGTTTTTTAAATTCTGAGAAAATCAATAATTTATTTATTGACTAGAAACTTTATAATGTACCTTTAAGAGATCACATTATTTGGTTCATAAAGAAAAATTATCAAAATATTGAGGGAAAATTTAAAAAATTATAAGATCTCTTTTAAAATGTGTGTGTGTGCATGTGTATATATATGCATGTGAGTATGCATGTATGTGAAAAATTTTCAATTGTTTAGATATTTTCATAATTCGTGAATTAAATTTTTTATCTTATACACCAAATAATTTAGCACAATTACACATCATAATAAAGCTCTAAGACCATACATTAATATAAATGTTTCGGTTATATATTTTTGGATTTTAAAATTTATTATTTATACATTTTAATGACCAAAATTCACAAACTACATAAGTATTAGTTTTGAACATTTAGATTCGAATGAAGTAAAGAAGCTAGTATTTTTACAATGATGTTCAATTGAATTTAAAATGATGTTACAATTTTTTCTTTTTTTTTTTCTGTGTACAACTTTTCGTATAGAAATACTTGTCCAAAAGTTTCGATCAATAACTTTTTGAAACCGGATTTGCCTCTAGATTGTACTTTAGAGAGGTCATTTTTTGAATTTCTCAAT
>JAIPRM010012133.1:0-12341 GCA_025469315.1 Stegophylla sp. TES_Ste_2020 | reverse complement strand
CCCCCCCCCCCCCCCCCCCCCCCCGAATAATTATAATAAAACCGTTGCGGGTGAGCGCGCGGCGTACATCCAGTGCCGGATTTAGAGGAGGGCAAATGGGGGTATCATTGCCTCGGGCGCTGTCGGTACGAGGGCTGTCTTAAATTTATGAAAAATCAAAAAAACTTTCGTTTGAGTGTATGTAAAAATGTAAATCAATTTTTCAATTTTTTTTTTTTCATTTAAAATGTTCAAACTTGAAAATTTATTAATATTATATATTATTTAGGAATTCATAATACGCCTAACTATTTTTTTCTCACGTAGATAATATCTTAAAGTTCATAAAAATTATTAATATTATGGAAAAAAAAATTTCGTGTTAAAACTTCCCCTTTTCTCCCCAAAGACGGCTCCACATGATTCCGGAATTTTTTCGTGATTGGAAAAGATAAATTAAATATAAAATGTTGAAAAAGATAAAAGATGAATTCATTTTTATTTAAATAAAAAAATGTTTTTTTCATAGCTAAATATGAATCCAATGTATTTTTATAGGTTAGAATTCGCATTATGGCATATTGTATAAATATTATATTATAATGAGATTTTATATGTATTTATATATTTGTCAAATACATAAAATATAATCAAATAATCCTACTATAGGTATAAAAATCGTGCGTTTTCGAATAGAAATACTAACGTGTGAGCGAAAAGTCGCGCACACCAAAATAGAAATGTTTCTAAATAGTAGTTGTGATAAATAATTTTTATCGGTTATTTCAAAATAACACCATGGGTATTCTCGACATTTAATCTAGACGTCATTATTATATGTATTGTTGATACGACGCTTTTAGTAGCGCTTTGATTATTGCTCTGTGAACACGTCGTTTTCCCAAGACCAACGTGTGTTTATTGTTGAACATTATTTTGCAAGCCGTTCTCATGCTTGTGTTGTTGATGAATTTCGAGTGAAATATCCGAATGTAGCAGTACCTAACAATTCAACCATAACGAGATTAATCGCCCGTTTCCGTGAAACCGGATCAGTTTCAGACAAGAAGAGAACCGGGAGACCTACCGTTTTGACTGACGCTAAACTAGCCGAGGTAAGAAATGTGATGCTGCGTTCACCATCAAAAAGCTTGAGAACACTATCAGCACACTCACAAATTTCATATGGTAGTGCTCAAAAAGCGATGAAGAAATTAAAATTTCATCCGGATAAGATAGACTGCAGCGGTTCCCAAACTTTTTGTCCCTTTTGGATCAAATTCATTCGCGGTGCCTACTGCCCCCAAAAAGATTTTTTTTTTTTTCTTAAAGCTAAAAATGAAGGTCATCGACCTAATTATAGTAAGTACATTTTCAAGTTAAAAAAAAAAATATGAACCCGATTCATGTAATTAATGACTAATTGTACGTGGTCTAGTGTACTAGAGTCGGAGGAAATTGAAAGAAAATTTTGGCATCGGGTTTGAAATCAAGTAGATCGAATATTTGCAATCAGCTGTAGCTAAGCTTAAGGGCTTTCACTATATATCTAAGGAGGGATACCATTCATATTATTTTAACAACACCGCTCGAGCTGAGGGGGGAGGGACAAAAAATAATCACATTAAATTGTAAATATATTAATTTTTATTTTTTTTAAGCCATGGTGCCCTTGAAGAGTGCTTGCGGTGCCCTTTTTGTGGTTTTTTAGTTTGGGAACCACTGAGATAAAGGATTTATCTGTAGGTAATTCCGAACACTGAGCAGTCATGTTCGTCGTGATTATTGTTTGAAAATACCACGCAGCCGCAGTGTACGCGTCCTGAACGATATATACGAGGGGGGGGGGTTAAAGTATTTACAAAGTGTTTTATATATTTTGTCGCATCGTCGTCGGAGCGGCGGTGAACAAACCGAAACCACGGGAATTCGTTATATATACAGTTACGATTTCGACGATGAAGTCCGAAAGAGATTATTAACTTTTCCGATGAACTTTCTGCTATGTCCGACTCACATGTCAAGACCGGCCCCACCAGGGACGTATTTATATGGAATAAAGAGCGGCATTAGGCATATACTACTACGGAATTATCTTTAAAAGCCTGAGAAATTAAGAAAAAAAAAAATCTTTCGCGACGAATTTTAACTGCTTATAAAGCACAAAAGTTAAAAAAAAAGTTTTTCCCAAATGAAAATTGAGAAATTGAAAACTTCGAAAAATGACATCTCTAAAAAGCCGTTTAGAGGTAAATTCGGTTTCAAAAAGTAGCTGGTCGAAACTTTTAGACAAGTATATTCATACGAAAAGTGTTTATACAAAAAAATATAAACATCATTGAAAAAAAAAAAAAACACTAACTTCTTCGCTTCGCTTAGAATGTAATATCTAATTTATTAACAAAATTAAAATTTGATCTAACCTAACCTTTCATACACGAAGTCAAACTTATATAATATAGTTTTTAAATTTTTTTAATCTCTAGCTAAATGAAAATCCACTTTTTACGCTTTAATGTGTTACTGTGGCTAGTGTTGAATCGCTTTAAGATACAGTAAAAATAAGATACTTTACACCAAAACGTTGTTTTTTTTTAACTTAAAACATACACTACTTCTTTAATAATTAAACTTCATAGTAATATTATTTAAGTATGAATACACTATAAAGAATTGTCTAAAGCTAAAATTTGACCGAGACTAAAAATTCACTTTAAATCATTTTTTTTTTTTTTTTAATATAATTGATGCAAATTTAAATTTAGCGTTGGTTTACAATAACCTCAAAAACTCGCGCTGAATTTCAATAATTAATTATGCAGCTGGTGCAATATTAAACGTCATACTGTGCTTAATCCTAATAATTTTGTGTCAATGACCAAAACAAAAAAAGGGTGTACTTCGCTCGTCGGGGTGTTCTTCGCACGTGGGGTGGAATTCTCTTGACGGGTGTATTGAATTTTAAAGAAACGATAAATCATTTCTTCAATAAAACGATTCTGAACAAAGAAAGTTAATAATATAAAAAATAAATGAGAAAAAAAATTTTAATACATTTTCGTATAGTTTGGATCAAAAAATTATGGTTTCCGAGTAGTTTTTGTCAAATTTTGGGTAATTTTTCCAAAAAAAAAAAAATTGAAGAATTGAGAAATTCAAAAAATGACCTCTCTAAAGTACATTTTAGAGGCAAATCCGGTTTCAAAAAGTTACTGATCGAAACTTTTGGACAAATATTTCCATACAAAAAGTTGTACACAGAAAAATAAAATAAAATAAACATCATTGTAAAAATACTTCACTCAGAATCTAAAATGTGAGATACGGATTTGAGAAGTGTTTATAAGTAAATGAGAGTAGGTACGTAAAGAAGACATAATAGCCACATTAAAATGCATTTATTAACTCGAAGTACACGATTGTCGAAGAAATAAATAAAGAATACAAAAAACGTAAACTATTTTATGTTTTTGACGTTTTTTCAAACGAAAAAAAAATCTTTAGCATCTCTTATATATATATATATGTATATTATAATCTCAGTACACAAAAAAAAAAAAAAAAAAGTAATCAGATTAAAGTAGTATTTATCATTATTATTTCAAACAAACAATATACTATACAATTAATTACTATAATATAGAAGAAATGCTTTGTCTCCAAAAGTTTAAGCTTGTGGAGGACACGAGTATTCGTATTGTTTCACATCTTAAATCAGTTAAACCGATACATCGTCCTTGTTTATAGTGTTCTCAAAGTGTATGAAAATAAATGAAAAATAACAATTATTATAAAGACAAAACAAAATTGATCAGTTACACGAATAGTAGTAGTGAAATGGACGTGGATTAATCTTTTATTAAAATAATAATGTTGGCCGTTTACTCAATGTTTGCGGAAAATTGTCTTGTTTATTCCACTGTATTACTGCAAAATAAATTTGAAAACTATTATAAATAGCTAGAAACCAAAATAATTCCCAGAAATTATTGCTTCAATTTTTCGCCCCACCAGTTAATAAAAACTTCACCATCCTCCCCACACAATTTATTATTCGGGACGGCCCTGCGCAGCAGTTATAATCAAAGACAAAAAATAGTAAACTTTCGGGTATCCTCCATAACAGGCACGGATCCAAGGGGGTGGCCAAGGGGCAATGTCTTCGAAAAATTGTGGGATAACCGACATATTTCGCACTATGGGTATTCTTCACACCTCAAGTGGAATACCTGTTGGTGGATGTGTTGAATTTTAAAGAAATAATAAATAATTTCTTCAATACATCGATGATTCGATTCTGTTCAGAGTTTCAGTAAATATATGTATTATATTCAGAGTATGTGTAACAAATGTAATAGCATTTTAAACCAAGATTAGCCACCCCAGTAAATGTGTTCTGGATCCGAGCCTGCTTCATAAATAATAATCATTTGTGTATACAATGAACACGTTTTGAAAAATAAACAATCCTACCCAATGGAAATGTAGCACGTCGTCGCAAAAATCTCTGACCGGATAATATCGTCTACCTGTGTGTCGACAATAATTATTATTTTGATCATACGTGTTAATATAATGTTATTTCACTATGACGATTCCGTCCGTTTTGTTATTTTTTACCGTTGTACAAATCGGCAGAATTGACACGATTATTAACGATGAATCAGATTTTGTCTTTGAAAACGTACACAACGAAATAGAATTATTAGAAGATTTCTTCGATTTGATCGCAAAGAGTCCTGAGTTTTTATCCAGGAAGGTTCTGATCGACGGCAAAGAACAATCCATATTGGATTACTTCGACGCGTCCGGTTCGGACGGATCGATTACGAACGTAAACGTATTCGAAATATCGCACTTGATGAACACCGTCGTGGCGTGTGAGTACAGTGATATCAGTTATTATTTCACTAGACTCGTGGATAACGCGTATGACCGATTGATTTCGAAAACCAGACTGGACAGATCGGACCCCAAAGACAAAAAATCAAACAGGATAAACGAATACTTAGAACAGTACAATATCATATCGGGTGAAATGTTCAAGCACTTCTCGCCGATGATATTGACATTGGCCGGTTTAGGGAAATTCGCGAAACACCACGTCGTGTCTAAAAATCATAATAATATTTTAACAATATTATTATCGTGGAACATTAACATGGACAGAAACGAAAAGCAACTTGTTAACAAAAAATCGTTTGAATCGAAATTTCCCATTTTGGATTCTATATCTCTTACGAATTATCAAATACAAAATCATCTAGAACAGTTTATGGTGAATAATTGTTACCGCCGTAGTGTCGAGGCATTAATGACTTTTAAACAGCAAGTAGACAACAGGATAGCGAACATGCGAGATTTCGTCGACTACGATTACCTAGCGGACGTAGATAAATTAGTAAGCTCGACAACGTATCCTAGTTTGGTGGACGAAAATGAAAACAAAAGGTTCGTGTTTAATTCCAAAACCGATTATGACCGTTTGATCGACTTGCTTTGCGATCAAATAACTACAGGGTGTTTATTATCTCGGTGGGACGGTCGCGATGTCGAAATGAGAGATTTTTTCGAAAAACGAATCGTCACTGCTAGAAACGTAAAACCGATTTTGAAATTCGAAAAATTAATACTCGATAAAATAATCGAAATAATCGTAGGACACGAGTGGATTGCGTTAGAGAAAATCGTGAGAGATGACGTCTCGAGTTCGGACAAACGTAATACTTGCAAAGAAATGTTGTTCGACATCGTAAACAAATACATAGCGATATTCAAAGCCAACGGCCATCCGAGTTATTTGGTGAAGAACATGATATCGATAAAAATCGATTTGCTGTACGTATGCGCGTTGTTCGCGTCGTTCGAAGACAACAGAGATCGCATAAACGCGTTCATTGCGAATTTGGACGGTTTGAAAGAAAACGTTATTAACCACGAAAACTTACTCGAACCATTTCTGAAGTCCTTGTCCGCGATGGTGGTCTGCGGCAAGTTACATCCAGCCGTGACGAATACGTTTTTGGAACGCGTGGACTATCGTTCTCCGCCGAGGAACGAATTCGTCGTCGAACAACAATATTTGTACGCCAGTTATCACAAGAGTCCTTGTCGGCAATCGTTGTGCCAAGAATTATCCGAGATACGCGCGAAAATAGATTCACTGGAAGCACAGATCGAAAAGTGTTCGACGACGACAATTACTGACGTAGGCATCGGACGCTGTTTCGACGCGTTTAACGCGACGTACTGCGAAATGACAGTGGCCATCGGCGATATAATTGCGAACTGGTTGAACGAGAAAGAAATCAGCTGGCACCCGTTAGCGCTGATGTTGATTCACAACAAATCGCGCGTCGAATTATTATTGTCCGACCAAAACGAACGGTCGGTACAACGTGCAATGTCGTTCGTGCACGTGGTGAGGCTCATGTTCCGAGTGCGTCATCAGGTGGTTTGCGGCAATGGACCTTCCAGTCATTTGGCAGTGAAACGCGAAGAACCGCCGTCAAACAACACTCCGTGCCGACGACAGTGGACAACCCACGACGTTGTCAGTGTTGACGATTTGAAATCCCAAAGCGGTTTGTCTTCGATTTTCGAACACTACAAAACGTTCGGCGATTATACCGCATTCACGCGACGGCTGTTGGACGGATTTCCCGAGGTTGAGTTCAAATTGCATTGGGGCGGCGGCGCTAAAATGACGCTCGCCGAAGTCCACGACAATTGGCTACACGACGTATCACTCGACCTTCGGGACTTTTACGATTATTCTCAATACGTGCTGATATGGATCGTTACCCTAACGTATTCCACCATGTTGGACGTCGTTAACGCTCAAATCGAGACGAAAGATTTCGAGTTCGACGACTTTGAACCGGCTGTGATCGAATTCTTGGCACTGGACAATATACATCGACTGAAGACCGTGAGAGGACTTTTCACAGTGACCACTGCGGCCATCCGACGGCGCATTGGCGGCAGCGCGGAAGACATGACGTATTACGCAAACGTACTCGAACACGCGTTCGAATCTCTGGGTTTCACGGAACAATCCGTACCGTTCATGGACGGCAGTGTTGCTAAACGTGTCAACACTCTTTTCCTCGAATTCCAACTAATAATACAAATCCACAAGGAACAGTATACTTCTCCGAATTCCGATTGACGCCTGACGACGACGGTTCAATCTACTACAACATGACGTATCCGATGCAATAGAAAATGCAAATTTTCAAAATTCAATTCTCATAATTTAAGTTCCTATTTATAAATCGTATATAAATACTCTCTGAATTAAAATTTGTAAGGTTTACTTGTTTATTCGTGTAGTTATAGTGTACTTGTATATTATACTTCATGTTGTATAATATTGAGAACATTAAATTTATGAAAATTCCTTTTTTTTTTTTATTTATCGAGTGTAATAAGAAGTTTTGGTGCATACAACGGTGACAAGACTTTGTTGATGTGTTTTTCTAGATGATACTTTTTGTGTTTACAGAAAAAATTTAAAAAAACATCATTGTAATAAAAATACTAGCTTCTTCACTTCGTTCAGAATCCAAAATGACAGAATTTTTTATACAAAATCTAGTTTTAAAAATGTGAGATCAGAACACTCGGATAATAATAATACTTGTAGTTTCAAGAATATACATATATTAAGAATCAAAAAATACTATACTCGGGAAAACAACATACAAATACCTTGCCAAAATCAAAAACAAAAATGTCATATTACTAATATCAAAATATTATGCAATTAGCATAAAAATAAAATGTGTAACAAAATAATAAAAACTTTATGATTACAATCAATTATAAGAATAGAATGTTGATTTTCACTAACTTCTTCTTTTAGAGTTATTCTGTTTTGAAATTCATCGTAACAATGTACAATTTCATATGAATTGGGTTCAGATACTTAAGTGGCGTATTCGAGGGGAGGGCGATGGGTGGAACGCCCCCTCCTTGAAGTTTTTTTCATCGAGATGTAATATTATACATTTATTATTATAAACGTTCATTTACCGTGGACCATTTTTTTAAAAAGTAGAAAAAGGCGATTTTGCTGTAACTATTTATACTTTGATACTTACGTGATCAATAAGAGTAAATAACACTTAATTTAAAATTTTATTTTGTGTGAAATTAAAAAATACTTGTTAAAATTTGTTCAATTTTTCATTGACAATAATGTCTTTTCAGCAACAACATTTAAACAAATGATTATATATTATTTTTTATAAAGTATCTATTTCTCATTCATAAATTATTAATTTATAATAATAGATATAATATGTCCTATCAAATTCTTTTACTTTTATCATAATTAGGAATTTTTACACGAAAAAAAGTTATAATGTTATCAATTTTATGAATATGACATGGTTATATATAGTTTTTTTTAATAAGCTATTGAGGAGACTGAATGTAAAAAAAAAACAATCAATAGCACGATTATAGTCAAAAGTTTGGAAAGCAGAGAGAAAACGAGCGTTCTTAACTATACGACTGATGAAAGACATTTTTAGGCCAAGATTTGAATAATTTACAAATTTGTTTTAGGAGGTAAAAATGGATTTATGGGGCTGAGTCCGAATAATAATAATAATATGATGTGTAAGGATATAATTGGTAAATCGCCCCCTCCTTGATGGAGCTTCAGATACGCTACTGAGATACTTAGGTGTTTTCAATGATTTTTTTGAATTTTTCTACCTATACTTAATTAACTCAAAAAATAAGTTATCGAATGCCGAGTGATTTTAATCTCGCAGGACTGAAAATTTCAATTTTAATAGCAATAAATAATAACGTTTGGATTTTTCAAAAGTTTCACACCGCGACCCAAAGTCTCCCCCTACACGGGTCTCTCGTCCTACAGTGCTACACGATTATATTGTTGTCCACCCGACCTGTTTGTACCCTAAGACTTAGCACTTAACGAATGCCACACGAGCGCGATGAGCGTGCATTGCGCGCGCACAACGACTTATTCAAAAGGAAAAAAAAAACGACTGGTCGTACTCTAAGTCTAATAATGGGAGGAAAAAAGGCACTAGAGCAGCCAACACGTTAAAACGATGTACCATTATCCACGAGAAATTGTGTTCATGACACGTGTATCTGAAGAGCTTTTTAAAAATAAGGTCACGACAAGAATATACGATGACTAAATATTATAATATACAGACGTCATATTCTTACACACCTGTATAATATATATATTAAATCGTGAATAGTAAATAATAATATAATATAAATAATAACAAGAAAGCACTTAATCTGTTTAAATTATTGATAAAATATTATTTATAAATAGAAAAAAAAAACTAATATTATTTAAATAAAAGTTTATGATATTACAATTACTACACGTGATAAATTGAATCGTATAAATAAAATTATTTTCTAAATCAGTGTTTCCCAAAGCGTGTTCTGTATGACAATTACAAGGGTTCCGCCAATTAGATTCATGAATTATTCAATCATGATTTTTTCGCTTACACTTCTTAGTCGCTAAAGTAATGGAAAAATGTAAAACACATTACAAGTCCCTCCAGACTTCTCAGCTGACATATATATATATATATATATATATTCAGCATATTTTATATCCCAATTATAAAACTATTGCGACTAAAAACAAAAACAGTTCCATTATTTGTCTATATTTTGAAACTTTGAAATTAAACTATCTAAGATATTTCTCCATCATAATTATTTTTGGTTAAAATGCAAGATTTTAATAAAAAAAAAAAAAAATTTTTGTTTATTTCGAACGTAACAATGGTTTCACATTGGATTTATTATTATAGCTTCATAACCAATTTTATGAAATATTAATTTAATAAAAAAAGCTTTCAAAATTTTAAATCTCAAAAAATTAACTTAAAATAATTGTTTTTAAACAGAACGAAAATCACGATTTATAAAATTCAAGAAATTGTCGTCTTTTAAATTAAATAAATCGATTTTAGTATTAATTTATGTTCATATTGATTTTAAATAAGTTTATAAAAATATTATTTAAAATGCATAAATGTGGCATATTATACTTATAAAACAAAATATTTTAAGTAAAAATATTGGTGTTAAGATGACGTTTATTCACAGACTTCAAAACGAATAATACCGCAAAATGAACATAAAAAGGAAAAAATTAACTATAATGGCAAAAAGTAATTAAAATCATTAAAAAATTCAAAACAAAAGTATCAAAATTGAATTTGTTGTTACACGACTTAAATTTTGTGTTATGAAAGCAACACATTATAATCAGATAAAAAATTACACTTTACTATAATTTATTACAGCTCTACTCATAACCCATATAATATATTAATATGATACACGAATATAATTAATAATCCAAAAATCAAAATTGAATCAACTTTGGGTTCAGCCAATCACAAATTATTCTCTAAGCGTTCCCTGGAGGTAGAAGTTTGAGAACCACTGCAGTCTAAATATTATAATAATTTGTATGGTCCGACGAACGTGGGTAAAAATTCGTTACTCTCAATGATGTAGTCGAATTGTTTTAGAAAACAGTAAAAGTTTTGAAATAACACTCCGTCTTTCGGATTGTTCGCATTACAATATATTCAGTTAATCATTTATGTATACATTAAAAAAGTTCCGTCACTTATTCCGGCTTATCAGAGATTTTGAAATTCAAAAGAAGAAAGTCACAAAGAAGAAGGAGAAGAAGACGGTTGAAATGATTGAATAATGAGTTAACACTTTCAACGCCATACGTTTATAAAGTTTAAATATAGGGTAGACTAGAAAGCAGCAGCAAGTGAAGAAAGTTTTGACTTTTTTAAAAAAAAAAAAAAGAATTAAGATAAAATTAAAGCGTAAAGTTAATTCGAGAAATAAAATCGTAACTAAAACACAAGACACAAAACTAATTTGAATCTAACTACAAGGTAAGAACTTCACTTTTAATTATATGTTGTAAAGTGTTTTGAACTTTGAATTTTAAATGAACTATTAGAACATATTTTTTCCCTTGATAAGCGGCATTTTATACACAAAGAAAACGAGAGTTTTCATTTTATAATAACGATATATTTCACTTTAAAATATAAGTAAATTAAATATATTCCTATATACAAGATTCCTATATTCCAGCAATAAAAAAAAAAAAAAATCATTAAATATGTGAAATACATTTCAAGAATTTAAAATAATGTTTTTTTTTTTCCGTTCCGTAAACATTTTTGCGTATAGAAATACTGATCCAAAATCCTCAATCAGCCACTTTTTGTATCGAATTTCGGCTGTAGATGGTACTTTTTTCATAGTATTTCTCAAAATTCGCATTTTTCCAAAGGGTTTGCACTTGTCACCATTGTTAGACCCATAGGCGCAATTAGAGTGGGGGGCTTGAGGGAGCTAAGTCTCCTCAAAAGTACTCATAGCCCTCCCCCCACAAAAAAAAAAAAAAAATTAACCCTTAAAAATCGACCCAATCTCGAACACGACTTCAAATCATCCGAACATCGGCCTCCCCACCACAACACAAGACCTTGAATTCTTATTTACCCAACCCAGTAACCGTGGCAACCACGATAGCTTTGTAACCATGGTAACGGCGTAACCAAGGTAACGAAGAATATCATAATTATAAAGATTAAATAATAAAAATAATATCATAATAATTATAAAGATTTAAAAATTCTAATTGTATTTATGTGAAATTAACTGTTTTTTAGGTACTGAGCCGACTGACTCGGTAGTTACAAACCTAGTTTTTTTTTTTTTTTTTTTTTCACGAGGCTTAATCTATAATTAATATGTTTCAATAATATTAAAGCAAATGTCAAATGTTAAGTAAATTAAATTTTTTTTTAGTTTTGTTGAAAGTATATTTTACAAAAACAAACCAAATACATAAATATAAGTGAAAAATAAGGAATATGAAATATGTGCCAGAGTGGCTAAAGTATACCCAAACACTGTAGGTATACAAAAGAGTAGTGCGAATGACAGGCGAGTAGTATACTAAAAACACAGGCACAATGAGAAAGTGATGAATTTTTTTTTATTTTCGAGCATTTCGATTAATGACTGCCACCGCGCTTCTCGTTTAACAATAATGAAAACGGTACTACGACAGGAATTCGAGGGAATATAGTTAATGCTGTGAATAGTAAAATGTGCAGTGGACAAAAAGCCGGACATACTTTGCACGACGGGTGGGATTCTCTTGACGGGTGTGTATTGAATTTTAAAGAAACGATAAATCATTTCTTTAATAAAACGATTCTGAACGAAGGAAGTTAATAATATAAAAAATAAATGAGAAAAAAAAATGTTAGAAAAATGTCCAAAATTTTTTTTTC
>JAIPRM010012132.1:0-12341 GCA_025469315.1 Stegophylla sp. TES_Ste_2020 | reverse complement strand
AAAAAATTTTGGACAATTTTGAAAAAAAAATTTTTCATTAAATTTTTTTTCCACTTCTTTATTTATAAGATAAAAAAAAAAAAAGTAAAGTAAAGTAAAGCAAAGATAAGTATAGTATAGACAAGAAGCTGGACATACTTCGCACCACGGGACTCTTCGGGTCAGTTACTCTTAGTGGGTGTGTTTAAAATGACGACTATTTTTTTCTTATATTATTAACACTTCCTTTGTTCAGAATCGTTTTACTGATTTATCGTTTCTTTAAAATTTAATACGCCCGTCAAGAGAAGAATACCTACCCGTCGTGCGAAGTACACCCATCGTGCGAAGTATATCCGGCTTTTTTTTTTAAATTCGCCACTGGGACACAGGGGTCAGGCACTTTTGGTATGTTATAGTATCATTACCATACCCAAAGACAGATGAATAATACGTAATTAATAATAAATAAGAATAATTATTATTTTCGTTATAATGTATCGATGTACCGCGCGGTAATAATAATAATAATAATAATAATAATAATATGCACACGCGTGTACACTGTACAACCAATGCAACAGCTGCTGCTGCCGCGGTCGCTGAGATGCCGGTGATGTTCCGCGGTACCGCTGGCGGTGTGGGGGGGCTCCCGTCGTCATCGTCGGCCGTTCGCGGGAAGAGGTTAATTTGTAAAACGTCCAGAAGCCCTCTCGCGCCGCCGTCGCCACCACTCGTCAAACGCTCGCGGGGCAGGGACCGTGAACGCCGCCCCGCGGTCGCCGGCCAGACGGACATGACCACGCGCGCGTCCGTTGTTGATTAATAGAACAAAGCGTGCGATCGGTCCTCGGAGGCATGAAAAAAAAAAAACGACGTGCACTTCTACTACACACCGGGTGTTCGCGCCGCGCACCGCTGCCGTGTATATTCCAGGGCAACGTGAAACGCGCTCGATTTGCTCATTAGCGCGGCGATGATCAATGCATTATGCGCGCTTCCTTTGGACGACCAAAATACAATAATATTATATGTATCGTATTGTGTTCAAAAGATGATGTCTGTGTATAGTTCGGGTAGGTGGGTATACATGATAATAATTACATTGTTCTACTATTCTTTTAATATCCCAAGCGGGGTCTTGCCTGCATATTATTATGCATCTGCTATTGCATTTATTATACGTAATTTCGTTTGATTTTGTTATAGGATCCCAATCAGGGGCGTATTTAGGATTGTTATTCAGGGGGGAGGGGCTAAAACTACTCTTTGGAGGGGCTTAGCCGCCCTAGCCCTCTCTTAAATACGCCTCTGATCACAATAGATTATCGATCATCGACTCGCCGTGTTAAATGCCACGTAATAACTGCAGTAATAACCACCAAAATATGCTTTTTAATGCTAATTTCATATTTTTTAGTGGTCGCTCTAAATAAAAAAAACTTTCTAGGCACAAATTTCGTTTCATGCTTGATTGAATTTAAAAATACAATTTTTATTTTGCATTTTTTTTTTTTAACTTTTCGGATTATTAGAGCATTTTTTTTTAAGTATTTTAACGGCATTTTTTCTGCAATTTTTAACATATTATGGTTAATAGAACAAATTTTCTCTTAAAACAATTATAACGTTTAAATAATTTTTTTTTGTTTAAGTACATACTTACTCTGGAATATTTTTACATTTTATGTATTTTTTTTCTATTATCACTTTTTTGTGAAGTCATCTAACATTTTAACATTTTGTTTAATACATTTATATAGATCAGAAATGACGTTAAATAGATGGTATTTTAAAAAGGTAATCTTTCTAAGATCTGAACAGTTCATCAAAAATAAAGAAATGCTACTTCAAATTTGAGTAAAACGGTGAAATATTCCGCAAACTAGATTCTCATGAAATCGATTTTAGTAATTTTGTTGTAATTCCAAAAATAAAAATGCTTGAAACTTGAAAGTTTGACCCATTATCAAGAATAATGTAGGTAATATAGATTATAAAGAGTTTCAACCTTTTTAGGATAAATATAAAATTACGGTAATACCTATCTTGTTTTTTCAGATTTTTTCAAGCACTAAAATATTTTTTTAATAACATTTTAGATTTTGAGCAGAGCGAAAAAGCTTATGATCTTACAATGATGTTTATTTATTTTCTTTTTTTGTGAACATTTTCGTATAGAAATACTTGTCCAAAAGTTTCTATTAGTATTTCTATAGATCCGGAATCACATCTTGATCAGCGTTTCCCAACCTATGGGTCGCAACCCAAAATTGGGTCGCCAAACATTTTTAATGGGTCGCTGATCATTAACAAAAAAAGAATACATATAATAAAGAGAAACTATTTAAATAAATAATAAAAATAAAATTAAATAAATATACAAAAATTAATAACCACAAATTTAAAATATTTGTAATGAAACGTTATTTTTTAGTGCTATACTGCAAACAATTTCACTAGTTTTTTACTACTACTAATACTATAAAGCAGCAAAAACATTAATTTTATTATCATCTTTAATATTTTGTCAGCTTGTATTTATTTATAGTTAATTCGGAATTATAAATATTTTAATTAAAAGATTATTTTTAATATTATTTGTAATTGACAACAATAAGTATTCAGCATTCTGTAATACATTTTATTGTCTATATTAAATAATAAAATTACTTATAAACTGATTATCATTAATGTTACTATATTATTGTGAATCTACTTATTTTATTTATTTATTTTTTATTTTTTGGTGGAGGAAATGGGTCGCTTAGTCAACAAAAAATAAATGTTTGGGTCGTCTGTGTAAAAAGGTTGGGAAACACTGATCTAGATGGTACTTTTGATGGAAGACGGAGGACATTTTTTTAAATTCTTCCATACTTTTTCCAAAAATGAGGAAAAACTGTCGAAAAATTGACAAAAAACGATAAAATATGGTATTACCGATATTTTCATAAAATTGAAAATTGTTTTTTATGTAACTTCAGAAATAATGTAGCTTTGATGTACATTAGTAGACACTTTCACCAACTACTAAAAATGATCACTTAAAAATTTCATAAAAATTTCAAAAGAATTTGATCAGTTTTGAGCTAAGTATATACTTAGTGGACGGATGTTGTGAACTTATTCATGCAGTTCATTGGAGTCTTACGAAAAATTTTGAAAATCTTTGGATGCTTCAACGCTTGTTGACTATATTACGTATAACACGATTTTATAACTTTTATCTACACAGTATACTGCATATACCTATGCGCACGTGAATTAAAAATTATATTATATATAATACATATTTGTGTATGTATGTTTTTTAAAGTAGATATCTGATACGATATTTGAATAGCCTGAAACCATGTTTTACGAGTTCAGATATAAAGAACAGATAATACGAATGGTATAATATCCTTTCACAACATTATACGCCCACGATTCAATATAAATAAATAAATATATATATATTACCTATATACGCACGTATTACATTTAAAACCATGGCACATTTTTTTCTGTTGACTAAGTAATGATTTATTAACGTTTTCTATATACACATATATATATATATATATATATAAATATGTTAAAATAATATACAGAGTAAAAATATAACATTACTCATTATACTCATTAGTAGGTGTAGATACACTACACAAATAGAATATAACAGAATATCATACTACTATAATATGATATAATATACGATTTGGTTGGTGTTTTGATTATGATGGTGGTATTAGGTGTAGATAGATACAATATACAAAAATTTTAAAACCGTAAACTATTGCCAAGTTTGGTATTTATGATACAACAAAAAGTTATCGCTACATATAATATTTGAATTAAGAGAAATACTCGAAACAAAAAAAAAGTATATATATATATATATATTTTAAATAAACGAACTAATAATAATTGGAGTATTTTCACATTTTAACAATTATCAACTAATATAGGTACGGTAATTTGATTCTTATAATAAATAAATTTTAATCAAGTACCTAAATGTAAATAAATAGTCAATATCTAGTAGATACCCAGGGGTGGAGTGGCCACCCCAGTGGCGTAGTGTGGAATGTAGTCACTCGGGGTGGAGTTCAGATTTTCCACCCCTTTTTAGGGAAAAATTGCCTTTTTTTTTTTATTCGCTGCTATTCAAATTAGCACTATGTAGAAACAACCGTTTTTTTGCCATCCCTTCCTGAAAAATGCTGTCTTTAAATTGTGCCACCCAAGGTGGACCGACCCTGTGCCACTAGGTGCCACCTTTGATATCAAGAAAATGCTCGGTGGCCTGTAACATACTGGGTTGAAGGGCCGATGTTAGAACAAATTCTGAGATTTCTATTTTCATGTGATTCAAATATTGATATTTTTTAACAGATTATTTTTAGAATCTGAACGAAGTAATGAATATTTTTGTATTACAATGGCGTATTTTTATATTACTCAATACCATAACAAAGGGGTAATTTTTTTTGGAATTCTTTCAAATCTTCCCAAATATAAAGCAAAATTATTTAGAACAAAAAATATTATACAGTACATAACTATACACTTTCACGGAATCGATTTTAGTTATTTTATCGTGTCTAGAAATAATGCTGCTCATATTTTTACGGTCGAATTAAGATAGTGGCTATAAGACGTGGACTATAGCTTTTACAAAGAAAACGGAAGCCTCCGTGAAAGTCTCAAGTATATAATAGTTGCAGGTATGTGGGGTATACCGTGTAGGGCAAAAATTTGGCTTTATGAAAACGAGGTGTTTTGTTTTTTGAACAATGTCCAAAATCTGCCATAAATTATCATTAAACAAGGTCAACGAGGGCCGCCCGCGACACCGGGGCACAGTCACTTAATAATCGAGCAATCACCCGCGCCACCACCACTGCTGCTGTCTTGCCGAGGCGTACGCGTGTCGGGACTACTAAATTACTCTGACGAACGTTCGGTTCCCACGGAAATTACGTTGCTCCGTATATTATTATGATTCACACCGCGACTACTACCTATAATACCTATTCGTATGCGAGCGTAATAATTACAACGCTATACGTGGGTCTTGTGCGTGTTGGATCACATGGTAAACGCATTTTACGCGTGTAACATTGTCGTCTCACTCGGGATCTGTGCAGTCTCAACTGGCGATGGCTGATGCAGTGCTTCCCCCTTCCTCAGCCCCACAGTCATTGGATACGGTGTTTGAAACGCGGTCGGGTAGGGTGGGGACCTGGCTAAGGAGAATCCATATCATCGACGTTTCTGCACTTTTGTTTGTTTTTTTGTTTTCTCAAACGTTTTTTTTTTTTGAGAAATAGCTGTGGTTGTTGTGAACGAATAATGACTTTTTAACTCTGGTACCTTGATTCATATTGAAATTAAAAATCCCGTGCACGTACTTGTGCACTGGCATCACTATCGTTCGTTTTCTAAACCGCATTATGACGTGTCCAGTCGGACAGGGAGGGAAGTGGGTCATTTGAATGATAGTATAATTATTATAATTTTTCATACGTAAAGTATGGGAGTAAGAAAGTTCATTCTTCAGAAGAAATTACTTCTCTAGCATTTTTTTTGAAAAAAAAAAAACAATTTTTTTGTTAATTTATAAAAATTGTATATTTCAGGACACCCTGCATACCTTTTACACACCGACATCGTTTATTTCTATTGATATTTTTAGTACTTATTTAAAACGAAGATAACGAAACGTACGTATCGTTGCCAGATAACTTGACACACCGGCGACGGAACGAAAAACCAGGGGTTCTCCGTTCTAGAATATTAATACCGAAAATATATCAATAAACCAATAATTGTTTCAAAATATTTTAAAACTGATTTTACTTTATTAATTTAAAATTAAATATTCTGATAAGATTTATTTATTTTAAAACAAAATGTATAAATCAATAAATCATATCAATTAATAATTGACTGTGAGCTTTACGATTTTTAATTTTTGAACTTATAAAATAAACTTCTATTGTAACTCAAAAGGGCTATCAATTTTTACCCTAAGAGGCTATGAATTTTTGCCCAAACGTGTTATCAAAAAGGTCTAATTTACCCAAATGTCGTTTATCTCCATTGCGTGAAGCATGTCAAATGTAGATACATTTTTGCGGGTTGTCTTTTATTTTAAACAAAAATTAAAAATATTTATTTTAAAGCCGTATATAATGTGACAAGTCACGTGCCTATTGCCTATACATCTGACAGAGACAGACAAATATAATTATCGATGGACTCTATACTTGCATATTCTATTACCTATTTTAAATATTGTTAGTATCCCAGTTAGTATATAGTGATTATAATCACCAAAAATATTTAACAGAATAAACTTTATATTTATTTTCAATATTTCTATAGGTGAAATGAAAGATTGTTTTTTTTTATTTATCTAGGTACTTAGGCCTGGGTGTCCGAAAGGAGGGTGGGGAAAAACGAGGCATTTGCTATTTGGAATTTTATTATTGTTCAAACAAATACTTTATTGTTCACTTAAGCATAGATTTATACATTTGAAAGTAATAATAATAATAAAAATAAAAACCGATTATATTGAAGTATGTATATAGACTTATATAATGATATAATTTATTAAATCCCAGGAATTGTTCATTCCTAATCCATTAACAAATAATAGGATGATTAGAGGTTTGATTTTGATTATTATAACTATATTATTAAATAATACTGCGAATTTTGCAAAATACGAATTTATTTTAAAGTATGTCATTAATATTTAACTGAGTGAACTTACCAATGATATTTATTTATACAACTCTGTCGTTTGTCTTTATATAAATTCAGTAAAAGTAATATTAGACGAGTATCTCAAATTCTCAAACCTTACACGACTACTTCCTCCTCTTGTATACGCCCCTGATTGATAGCAATATGTTATATTAATAATAAATTATGTGCTGCATATTTGTATTAATCGCACATAACTTTTGAAACCCAACGAGTATCAGAATAATATAGTGTTTATTTTTTGATAATACAATATACAAGTCTGACATATATTTTAATGACTAATTTTCTGTCTAAAAGTTGTGTTTTCCAAACAATTGAAAAATCCCTAAATCCTTTGTCTTATTTGAACACGTCTATAAAATATAATAGTTGAACACTGGGCGTTAAAATCTACGAAAATGTATAATACCTATGTACGCCAGGCGGAACTAAAGTTGATCGATGTAATTGGCTATACAATTTTGTGACGCAACCAGTGTATTTCTATGTAGACCTATGGCCATAATTACAAGCGAGGTTATTATTCAGGAATTTACCTGTAAGAAACTGGAATTAATTTTCATTAAAAAGTTCTGGTCTCGAAGGCATCGTCATAGACGTCTCCCATTATTTAATCTCTCTCTGGTACCTCTCATACACTGCAAAGCATGTATAATACGAAACTATATATACTCGTATAATATTATATTTTACATATAGATGGATTTGTATTCTGATATACATTTTCAGTAATTAATTTCGTGGTGCAAACAAAATATGATACAATTTTAAAAGATAAATACACACAATATATTTAATGACTGTAAACTTCAATATATAATAATATATAACATATTATGTTATAAATTACGGACGCCGCTACAACAGAACCAATCACTTCAATAAAATTACATCAAAATATTAAACGCACATAGCCATATAGGTTCATCGAACTATTAAAACAAAAAAGATTATAAACCAGATACTGTAACAGTATACCCCATATCCAGATGAATATATTTAGAAAGAAGGGTAGGTTGATATTAAAAAGGTTTTTGGGGTTTTCTCTCAAATTATTATTTTAAGGTCACTTTAAATAAAGCTGATATCACGTCCGTAAAGTAATTCACTAATTCTGATTTTAAATAATTTTTGTATTGTTATGTATGAATGTATGTATGTATGTATACATAAGAAGAGTTGAACGACTATTAAAATTAAATCTAAATATATTATAATATGTGCCTATTTGGAATTTCATTAGCAACAGAATTTTTCGAAACGTGATATTATAATATGCATCGTTTGAAATTTTTTTTAAAACGTGTTCTATATTCAAAGGTAGCGGATCTACTGAAATATTATAATTTTATGAATATTTTTAATAATAAAAGCCGTTTAAATGATAATTATTATGCTGTAAACACGCACGTCGGTGGTGCAGTGTGATGTGCGAGAGAGAGAAAACGAGAACAAAAGGAACCAATGTGAGGAGTATTGATGAAAAATCCACGAAAAATATTTTTTCTTTTTTCGTCTATAATCATAGTAGGCAGTGGTGATTTAATAATAATAGTAGACCAATAATAATGAAAAAAAAAAAAAATACTTCAACCCGAAAACGTACGCGTGTTTAATGGTAAGAGCGTGAGATGACGGCGGAAAAAATATAATGACGGATTTGTTGTACGCGCTGCGCCTGCCGACGGACAAGAGACTTCGGAATATTATAATAACACTTGTAATCGGGGAACCTGTTCTGGTCGGAGAATAAATTCTTCAGTAATCGCATTTGTTAATGGTAAAATGATAATAACAATCGCATGTGTACGTAGATACATGTATATATGGAATATGATGGGTACATCATGGTCAATGTTACATAAATACTTTATATATATATATATATATATATATATTGTATGCATACATACAAACTAGCAACTGATAATTACTTATAATAGTGATTATAGCTAGGACAGAGGATTTCAGCTCTTTATTTAATATGTGCGTGAAGATGGTGTAGAATTTCAAGTTTGATATATCATAAGATATTGTTGTTGTACGACTTGATTTCACTGGTAACACAGAAATATGAAACACAAACGAGGTTAGTAATATTGTGTTACGCCATTTCAAAAGATTCATATTCAATATTTTACGCTCCCTCGATTCAGATTTTTGCAGTACAAATGCACAATACAATATTTAATGTGCATTTATTCTTTTTGATTATATTATATTTCACATAAACGAAAAATTAGAATGAAAGTTTTGGCGATTTAATACCAAAACACTCCATTAAACTAATCTCACTCAGCAAATAAGAAACAGTTTCGAATACTCAGGCCCTAATTTACCAATTCGTAGGCCCAGTACAATATACAATTTATTATAATTATTCTTAATTTCCTTCAAAAATAAATAAAACGTATGCGTAATATAATACGCAACATATATTACGCAACACATTAATAATAATAGGGATTCTTTCTATTTCTAGTTTCTTTCTTAATTTCAATGATATTATGGTTACATTTCTTTTCCAAATTTTTATATTCCTACTTCAATATCCTATACCATCACTTTGCTCCCCTTTCCATTGTTTCATGTTATGTAGTATCATAAAATAATAAAAATCGTAACATAAAAAGTTATATTTGCCGTTTAAATTCTATAATATTCTTTCATTTATAGAAAACTAGATAAGTATATAGGGTGAAAAATATTAAAGAAAAGTGACGTGTGATAATTATATTTAGGCATAAATGTAATTAAACCTGTTGCCATTGAGATAGAGTTGCAATCAATAGATTTTACCATTCTCAAAAAGTAGGTAGTATTTTATTAGTAATTGTATTCAAACCAATGGAAAACATTTTGTTATCTCGACATAAGTTCTAAGACAGGAATTTAATTAAACATAACGACTTAGCCTATCAAGTTTTAATACTATTGAGCCTTCATTGTAAATCAATTGGTTATTTACTTTATTTTTAATTTTTTTTGACAGAATCTTATTTTGAAATGACTCAAGTTTTTACATTTAAACGTAAGTATCAAAAAACGACCGATTAACCTAATAAATTTTAATTGGCAAATATGGATGATATGAATTTCAAAATTATATTTTATTTATTTGCTTAGACTAAAATAATTCTTTAAAATGTTACATTTCTACTTCATTAATAATTTTGGAATGCGATTTTTTTCTGCGTTATAAACATACAACAGTCTAATTATAATGTACAAGTCATTTGTCGTACAATCATTGTTCTTGTTTACATTTTGAACAACATTGGTCTGGGGAAAATAGTATGACGTGCACTTATTCTTTAAAAAATAAATATATTTTACATAATTGCTCGTAAAAACATAATAAAACCAATTAGGGATTAATTTCATACATAGGAAATAAAAATTTAAGCATGTCGTTTTGACTGTAGTGACGTCGTAAAAACGACAATAGAAATACACAATAAGGGGTTGGAATTCGTTGATTTATCAGTCCACAAAAAAAACCTCGTACGTCTTACACCTGTTGCTTTGTGAATAACATGAAAAAAAAATACATGTAAATATATATGTGTTTATATAATAATTTATTATGTTTATTTTGCCACTGGGTAAATATGCGTTACACCTTACACCCCTGTCTACTCACCATATATAAAATCTTTTAAACTCAATTCGATCATCGTTTAACCATAATATTCGTTTATATAATAGTAGTACACGCTCGAAGGTTTAAATACGACTAGAAAAACTTATGTTTTGCCACCACCTCACATATGCGCTGCACATGCTCACTAATGGACGTTTACCGCCCTTGAAAATGCCATCCTAGACATATGTCCATGTTGCTCTGTTGCTCACCATTTGACCCTAGTCTGATAATGCATGCCTATAAAATAGGAACTGCAAAATAGTATTAAATTCATAGTTAACAGTTAATATGCATACAAATTTCAATAAAGTAATTTAATTTACATAAGTTATAGAGATGATACTTAGTCATTGTACTTGCTTCAAAAATAGTTAATCTATTCAAATATGCTTTAAATATGTTTAAAAATATTCTATTTAAGTTTATACGGTAAAAATACTTGCAAATCATATTAAAATCAAATCCCCACTACTTCTTAACTATATTTCAGAAATATGAGATAATATTATGATAGTATAATACTTCTTAAGGCGTATTAAAAATAATTTATAATAAAATAAAATATTGGAGTTCTTGGAGTCACTGTTTTTGAAATTGCTCTTACAATTAAAGTATTATAAATATAGATTTCAATACATTTAAAATACTAACATAGAATTTGTATATTTAATATTAGTAAAAAAACTTACATTACTTTAATGATTAAATAATTCAAACCGTTTAATAACTGTAATTAAAATATTTAGAAAAAAGTTTGTTATAGTTTAATTCAGACATTAGCATTTAAATATTTTAACTATTCATTTAAGTATTTCAAATTTTAAATAGAAAGAAAAATTATGATACACTGGAAGTTTTTGATTTTTAAGAAGTAAAACATTCCTCTTTATACATTATTTCCCACGGTTATCATTATGATGTTTAAGTAAATCTTTATTCAAAGTAAGCGTTTTTTCTTTTTGTTTTTGGTTACCTAACAAACAATTTTTGTTGATGTGTTTTAATAAAAATATAATCAACATAATGCGAATTGTATACCTACATAGTAATTATAAATGTATACTTGGTTAAAATGAAAAAAAAATGATGAGGCAGAAGGTAATTGTGCCGTGTAAACACAATTCTTTGTATTCAGTAGCAAAAAAAAAAAAAACAGTAATATATTATAAACGAACACATCTAAAAAAATAATTACGAACTCTATAATGACCCATCTCATTAACATAAATGAAGTTGGTAATAAAAATTCTCAGAGAAAATGTACAAACTATTGGTAGTAACGCGTATATTGTATATTAAGCTACATACTCATTGTGTGTGGTTAGAACATAGGCTGGAATATTTTTGACGATTATTTTTTAACCGTTTTGCTCTTGGAATATTGGTATGTGTTTACTGCAGTGTCACCACTGTCTGAAAAAAGCATTTACATACATGATAATATTCTACTAGTGGTAACCAAACCTAGTTCATATTCCTTTACTATTTCAAGTCACACGGTAAGTCTGCTTACGATCTCTGTATCCCATAATAAATGCATTATTAGTAACAACTTTTCACATCATCTAACCAAGTGGTGCGCAACCTTTTTTAAACCTACGACCCTCAAATTAATTAATTTCATTATGATAAACCCCTACCAACATTACATAAGCATATTATTTATAACATCAAATTTATATTGGTATAAATTAAATCGTTAACTACAGGTTATCATCGCAATATTTATAAAATGTAATTAATCTAACATAAGTTTATACAGTAGTCACTCGATAATTCGAACCTCGATAATTCGAAAAACTCCATAAATCGAACTAAACGCTAAGTCCCCTGAGAAAACCTCTATAATTAGAAGAAAATACATGTATTCCGGTCCCCTCGATAATTCGAAATATTTGTCGGTGGAACACACTCTACAATTCGAATTTTTTTTCAACGAACCTCTGTAATT
>JAIPRM010012131.1:0-12341 GCA_025469315.1 Stegophylla sp. TES_Ste_2020 | reverse complement strand
AGGTACACGTACATTTTTTTTTGTGCCTTCTTACCAAGAACATCTAATATAATAAAGATTGGTAATAAATAATGAAATACTAATTTTATTACTTATTAATCATTTATGTAGGTCACTCATGATATTTATAACATAAATGATCATAGTTATTGTGTTGTTTTAAATTCATTTATGGAGTTTTTGGAAAACATTAATTTAATAAATATCCCATCCAAGTGGTTTATAGATACATGTGAAGTGAACTGCATTTTACAAGTGCTCTTTGTACACTGGAAGATGAAAGCGCTAGTTGTTGGTAAAAATAAGAGGACTCAGTTTGCGGGTCACCTTATCAGTTCTCGATATGCAACCTGTATATCTTAAATCGTGGTAAAGTTACAAGCAGTGAGTTGTGTTACTGGTTTCTAATGATGGGAATTTTGACTCACTTTGATGAATCAATTCACTGTAATGAGTCAATTCATCAAGTCAACTCCCAATTCTCATTTGATAAGTCAAATTATATCTTAATCAAGTCATGAATTAAACCTAAATCTTATTGAATCAATCAAATCTATTCAATTATATTCAAAACGACAATGATTTCACTGGGTCACTTGCGGTACGCGTAGTGTAGTACCCGTAGGAAAAGAGCGTCATCTACGTTCGTATTTTGAACTATTAATATGGAACTTGTCTTCTTACTTCTTTCATGAATATAGGTGGCGCTCTTTTCCTACAAGTACTATTTCCCCCCCGGCAACGTTTCTCCAAAAACCTTAAGAGGCCCGGCTCCCTGCCTCCCGCCTATCTGTTCGTTTCCAGTCCATACTATCTTAGTCCGTGACAAGCTTGTTCAGTTCTCCCAATACACGGAAATACTAAATTACGGGTGCGGGGCACTTGTCAGAAAATTGAGGTTAATTTGATAACGAATCGAGAACTTTTATTATGATAAAATTCTAACCTATATTTTCTGACAAGTGCCAACGACCGCTAAATTACCACTACAAGTCAACTCATTCACGAGTCACGATTCATTTACAGTGTTAGTATTTGGTTGTAGTGTATTGAATTGCCGAGTCACCGATTTGTGATACACTGATTCAATTCATTCAATTCATGCAAATGAATTGACTCTTTGAGTCGACTCACTCATGAACTACACATCCCTACTGGTTTCGATACAATAGTGAATAGTTGGTGCCAGTGAGTGTTAAATATAACTACACGGAAAAAATTAAAATACTAAATAATGTTAAATTTTGGATAATTATTTTCAAGTTTCTCTGAAAAAATGTGATTGAGAAAAATAAACGGGAAGAAGAAGAAAAGCAAAAGTTGAAATGTAAGTAAAGTACCTTTAAGTTTACATTTTTTTAGATCTTGATATTTCAATTTTGTTATTGCATTAGAATGTCGATTATCGATACTATGTACACACTTTATCAGATATGTTTATATTTTCTTTTTTTTTTATTATGTGTAGGTACATAGAAGTACTTATTGAAACCGGATTTGCCTCTAGAAAGTACTTTAGAAAGTTCATTTTTCGAAAATCTCGAATTTTTTCTTAAAATTTGTGAAAAACTGCCTAAAATAGTAATTTTACCAAAATTTAAATAGAAATAGAAAATAATATGAGAAATATTTTGTTGCATGAAAATTTTGATAATGTAAAACGAAAATTTTGCCAATTTTTTTCACACTATTTTCTTAACAACATTTTTATTTTGAGTATAAGTGTCTTTTTCCTGTATAAATAATAATAAAGTAAAGTAAAGATATTAAGTAAAGTAAATTAAAGTTGGTAGGTCCCTAAAGTAAAGTAATGCAAAGATATCTAAGTAAACTAAAGTGTTGTCTAGAAAGCCGAACTTTGCACCATGGGTATTCTTCGCTCTTTGGATCAGATACTCTTGGTAAGTATGTTGAAAATGACGACTGCCTATTATTGTTCATTATATTATTAACATACTTCGCTCAGAATCGTATTATTGAAGAAATTATTTATCTTTCCTTTAAAATTCAACACACCCACCAAAAGTATTTGACCTGAAGAATACCCATGGTGCAAAATATGGCCTTCTTGTCTAACTTAACTTAGGTTATTTTACTCCACTTTTTTTTTTTTTTCTGTAAACCTTTTTTTGTACCTATACAAAAAAGTGTTCAGAAGTTTCGACCAACCACTTAATGAATAAGAATTCGGCTCTAGATGATACTTTAAAGAGATCATTTTTCTGATTTTCAATATTTTTTCAAAATTTTGAGAAAAATTACCCAAAATTTGAATAAAATGTCTTTAACTTTAAATTGTTTATTTTTAGTCCAAACTATATGAAAATTTAAATAATATGATGAAATTTTCAGTAAAAAAAAATGTTTTGTGTAAAATTTTTTTTTTTTGCTTTTAACACTTCTTAGTTTTTTTGATCATTGCTTTTTGTAACACCTTGTATTATCTCATCAAATTATTATTTTCTTGTTCTCTTTCATTATAAAACTGACAATTATTATTTTGTATTCACTGAAGCTCCACTCAGAATCGTTTTATTGAAGAAATGATATATCATTTTTTTAAAATTCAGCATATCCATAAGATTATCCTAGTCAAGAATATCCATATGTCCAGCTTTTTAACCCTTAATTTAAATTGTATTATTCTATATAAACTATTTGAGGGAAATATTTTCTCCTTTAACTATTAAATATCAATAGACAATCAATCAATAGATATAATATACCTACATAGGTATACCTACTTATAATAAATGATTTTATACAATTAGGGCTTCCAAAAGTTGATTAGCCCAAAGACAGTAATTAGTAATTACATTAGTTTGGTTCTGCACTACATATTAACACCCATGTATAACATTGTTTATTTTAAATAAGACAAATGATACACTTGAAGTCAATTGTATTCTCAAAATTTAGGAAAAACTACCCAAAATTTGACAAAAAATACTTAGAAATCATATTTTAGAATCTGAGCAAAGTGAAGAGACTTATGATTTTGTAATAATGTTTATTTTATTTTTCTTCTTCTTATATAATACTTTTTCATAGAAAAATATTTGACCAAAAAGTTTGATCAGATCCAAAATCACACCCAGATGGTACTTCAGAGAGGAAATTTTTCAAATTTCTCAATGTTATTTCAAAATGCGGAAAATCTGTCAAAAAATTAATAAAAAACAGTAAAATATGCTTTTCCGAGAATTTTCTTAAAATTAAAAATTATTTTCAACGTTGTATAATAAATTAAGCTTGGCTCACAATTATTTTATTGAAGAAATTATTTATCGGTTCTTTAAAATTAAATACACCTGTCGGTGCGACTCAGATATGCGGTCTACACTTACCACGCGGTCTACATATTATACCATGCGGTCTACACATATTTGATTACTCCTATACTTGCTGGCCAGCGTTAAATAATTTAAATAATGTTGGATTTAATTATCAAACAGTAAATTTAATCATCAACAATATTATGTTGATCCTTTAACTGGGGCTCATACTCAAAGCATAGAAAGATCATGGTTAGATGCAAAAACGAGAATTTTAAAAACTACGAGAGGAACCAACACCCAAATGCTTCAATCTAAACTTGATCTTTACTATTAGAAGATAGGAAGAAAAGAAGAGCCAGACTTATTTATTGGTATTTTTAAAAGACGTCTGTGCAGTTGGTGAGTTTTTTATAATTTGAAAATTGTATATTTTTTTTTTCTGACAAACATACTACATACCATTACTAAATTTAACATAGGTATTTTTTTTTTCTGTAATTTTTAAATTCTGTATTTTTTTTTGATAAGAACCATTACTGTATTATTATTATTATTGTTGTTGTTGCTAACATAAAAAATAAAACTTTTACTTATGTAGACCACATACCCGAGTAGAATTATGTATGTAGACCGCATATCCGAGTTACACCCACCTGTCAAATGTATCCCACCCGAGGTGGGAAGAACAACCCAAGTCAAAGTACACACTTTTTTTTGTTACGTTTCCTTCAAAAGTATTTTTGTTTTGTTACATTTTGTCAAGTAAAGACAAGTTAAGTTTTTTTGTTTAAAAAAAAAAATATATATTTAATTTAAAAAAAATATATTAGTTTGTGGAATAATATTAATAACATTTCTGTGTTTATTTATTTTATTTTATTTCTTTATATAAAAATTTTATGTGATAAATTTCTATTCCCTGCAAAAATAAAACAAGTCAAATATATTTTATTTCAATTTAATGAATTGTGGTCAAGGTTATAATATTCAAAACTATGGATTATAAATTTAACTGATCCTAAATATAAATAATAAAAAAAGTGCAAGTGCGAAGTAACTTGAATTTCTGGAGTTATAAAGTTTTTGTGGTTAGTGCAAAATTTCCATTTTATGACTTGTGTCGTTTTTAAAATGACCGATTTAATTGATAAGTGTATAATTACTACTCTAGTATATTCCAATAATTGAAATGTATTTTTATGTATTAGGTCATTCAAAAAAAATCAAAGAATTACTGCCAATAAGCCCTTATTACATTTAAAAAATCATGAAGTATACAATGTTTTTGATATAGAGCTTTTTGATACTATATCTGATACATATTCTAAACCAAGATCATCAAATACAACAAGTAATTTTTCTAATAAGATATTTATGAAATTATATATTATATCAAATCAAGAACTTATATTATGTTTATAGGTAGTGATTCTACTGATACGACAGATACAAGATGTACATTTCCATCCAGAATAAATCGCCGTTTAAGTCATCCCCATGGGCATATAAACAATAGCTGTTCAAATAATTCTATGGTTGTAAGAGCGAGATCTGGTTCACATCAATTTAATCGTAACTATTTTAGCCATCGGTACATTAATAACTCAAAAAAAGTTTTGTTCATTTGTAAATTATCTTATCATTTTTATAGTAGAAGATGTTATAGAAGTAATAAGAGGTATAAATCATCCGAATCAAATACATCAAGTAATAGTTTTTAATTAAATATTTACTAGTAATATATTTTAAATCCAAAAAAAATTATTTGTTTGTACAGGTAATGTTTCTAAACATACCAGAGATACTAGAAGCCTGAGAGATACTATATCTGATAAAGATTCTAAATCAAGATCATCAAATTTATCAAGTAATATTTTTTAATGAGATATTTATTAAATTATATAATATACCAAATCAAAAACTTATTTATTTGTAGGTAGTGATTCTACAGATACCCTAGATATAAGACGTACGTCGCTACCCAGAAGTCATCATAATTTAAGAAGTCCTTACAAGCAAAAATACCGTTCACAAACTTCTGTGGTTGTAACACCAAGATCTTGTTCACCTCAATACAATCGTAACTATTCTAGCTATCGGTACTTAAACATAAAAAATATTAAAAAAGGTTTATTGATTTGTAAATTATCTTAATATTTTTATATTAGAGAACATTGTAAAAGTAAAAAGGAATATAAATCATCTGAATCAAGTACATCAAGTAATGATTTTTAATGAAATATTTACAAAGATAAATATTTTATATATTTTAAATCTAAAGAACTTATTTGTTTGTATAGGGAGTGATTCTAGGCATACCAAAGATACTAAAAGCCTGAAAAATACTAAATCTGATATAGATTCTAAACTGAGATCATCAAATAATACATCAAGTAATGTTTTTTAATGAGATATTTATCATAGTACAGCCAGCAAAACTAGGTGGATGACCGTCACTCGCCTGGTGGCAAATTTCCACCAAGTCTTCTCTGACTATTTTCCGCATAAAATAATTTCAAAATCGAAAAGAACTTTTACTTGTTTTAAAATAAATTCGATTGGATTATTACTGACAGTGATAAGGAGGAAGCCTTACCTCTTCATGACTTATTTGAAGTGTTAATTGATCAAGCTTATAATTTTTTCCTCGCGGCATTGAAAGTTTGACTTTTATCTGTGACTTATCAAGAGTTTTTTGGAAGAAAAGTCTATTTTTTTCTCTTAGCCACTGTTAACCATCACTCTTCCTAGAATTGGACTTTGAATAGTTCTCAACTAACTAAGAATTATACGATGTATTACCTATCAAAATAATACTCTGGTCCTCTTAGGTAATAAGCATTTGCAAAAATAATTTTAAAAATTTTCGCGTTCATTTAAGTATGATAATCTTTATTATTGGAATTGCATCGAAAAATAAGTTTTAATTCTTAAATGAATTCAAAGGAAGGAGATGTGGCATAGCTTTGCCTTTCTATATTTTCAGACATTCTGTATTCTAACTGTTTTGCCATATACGTCCACGAGTATGGTTTTGGTTAACCCTGATTTTTTCTAAGTAGACTTCTGGCTGAGTATCACCGTTCTTATGAAACTCATTCAAATTCCGAAGACATTTATTGCACACAGGTACAATATCCGACCGTTCTATTAACAGGCAATTACCCAGATGAACGCATCCACAGTAGTTGGTAGAACGCATATTTATATTATATGTATTGTATATTATACATTCCAGTTACCTATACAATGTATATTAAGTAAGGGCTCTCAAAATGAAACGGAGTTGCCTATAGAGTATATAAGATCAGCTGTTGGACCAGCAGTCCATAAATAAAATTAATAACCCCTAGTCTACATGAAAATAGTCACCAGGTACGGAACTATCACCCACCTAGTTTTGCTGATCGTACCTACTATAAATTATATAATACAAGTGTCCCAGTACGATTTGACAAATACAATGACTTGTTTTATTAATAATTTTTAACTTTTTTTATTTTTCGTAAATTTTTGTGACAGCAATAACGTAAAATTCATATAATTTAAAATAGTCATTTTGTAAACCTGATTTTTAGATTAATATTGGTGCTGCTTAAATCTCTAATAAATTTATCCATTTATTTTCTATGATTTTTTTAAGTTTGTCAACAATTTAATAATTTTGTCAAATACGTCACAATAATAGTAATATTATGACATAAATTATGACTTCTTCAACAATATTATAAAATTATTTGCAAACTTAAAAAAATCATATGAAATAAATGAATTAATCTTTATTAAAGAATCAAGTACCAATATATTTCTAAAAATCAGATTCTTAAAATGGCTATTTTGAACATTTTCTAAAACTTTAGTTGAAAATTTCAAATTTAAAAATTTGGTTCCTAAAAAAAAAAAATTATGTTATTACTGTAGCACAGAGGTTGCCAAACAGTCGATCATGTGTGATTTCAAAGTCGATCTTGTTAGGATTTATTTTTAGTAAATTTTATCAGATGCCCACCGCTGAAAAATTTGATATTATTGTTATACCAAATTAACTCAATAGTTATCTTTAAAAAAAAATAAATAGAAGAAAAATTTTGTTCTTAGTAGATCTTTGCCAAAAAAAGTTTGGCCACCCCTGCTGTAGCGCATAGCTATAGTAATCATTTTCAAAAAAAAAAAAAAAAGTTAAAATTATAACCACGTACAAACCGCAATATTCCGATATCAGTCGCCACGACAGATGTCTATAGGACCGCAATGCTAACCACCAACTTCATAGTGAGAAGTGGTGGGTAGAACGGTTGCGTGTACCTTACGACCGGCCTGACGCAGTCACCGCACTCTGTAACTTGTTTCATGTATCCACTGTATCATCGTTACGACAAACCAGCCTTTGTTTTTTTCAACACTGTTTCACCTATCATTCATCATCATATTAAATACTTTTATTTTTATTTTTTTTTAGCAACTAATAAGCTGGTATTAAAAAAAAATGCACAATTCTTATGGTTGGCAAAAATTGGATGTGGGGTTGGTGGAGTTCAGCGCTAACCTAGGTTGCTAGCTGTACTGGAGAAAGCAGTGGGTGAATGATTTTTGGCGATGAGACAACGGAAATTACGGTCAAGCCCAACGTCGTCACACGGTTGCCGGGGAGTGGGTCAAGACTGTGGTCTGTGGAGGGAAAAAAATGGTGGTTGATAATGGAGGATTATTGGGGCGACGGATACTATATGAGGTACTTTGTCACCGTGAGGGTTTCGGGGGAGAAAAAAGGAAATGAAAAAAAAATAAAAATAAAAGTATTTAATGTGATGATGAATGATAGTTGAAAAAAAACAAAGGCCGGGTTGTCATAACGATGGTATGGTGGATACGTGAAACACGTTACTGAGCGCGGTGACTGCGTCAGGCCAGTCATAAAGTACATGCAACCTTTCTACCCACCACTTCTCACTATGAGATTGGTGGTTAGCGTTGCGGTCCTCTATACACATCTGTCGTGGCGGCTGATATCGGAATATCATGGTTTGTACGTGGTGTACTTTGTACCCGAGACAATATGGACCATGTCAATTAAAAATTATTACATTTTTCAAATTGTACTGAGATACAGAACTTATTTGTTTGTAGGTAGTGGTTCTACAGGTACCACAGATGTAAGATGGAGGTCACCACCCAAAATTTATCATCATTTAAGAAGTCCTTACAGGCGAAATTCTCATAGCTATTCACAAACTCCTGTGGTTGAAAAACAGGAATCTCGTTCACCTCCTTTCACTGTCCTGAGATATCCACCTCCTAAAATCTTTTGTAGATCACCCAAAGAAAGGTTTATATAATATAAATAGATTGAGTTGTAAATTAATTTTACATTAAAGTTTATTTTTATAGGAGTATAATCTATAGCGAAATAATTCAACAAGAGTATGAAAAATTTCTTGAAGAATTACAAATAGAAGGTAAACATCGAAATACAAATGATTCTGAACCGGAATGGATAATCTATTTGAATAAACTCATGCAAGAAATTTATGATGATGAAGTTAATGAAAAAATGGAAAAAATAAATAATGATATATTGTGCAATACTAACTCAACTGGAGTTGATATTATTGATAAATTTGCTGAAGCACAACCAATTATTAATGCATTACTTCCACAAGATAAAGCAAATGTTACACAAGATGAATCTTTGACTTTCATAAATTCTAAGACTCAATCTGAAGATAATGTGAAAGGTACTATAAATTTAATGGCAAATATAAATAATAATGGAAATGTATTGAAAACCACTTATAAAGATTTAAAAATGAAGGAAGAAGTTGAAAATAAAAACTGTGATCAGTTGTCTCAAGGTGACATAATTAATTTATTAATTCATTTTAGAGATTTGACTACTCGTGAACAAAATGGATTTATATCTTACCTTAAAAAATTATTTGAAAAAAATCCATATGAAATGAAAAAATTTAAAAAGTACATTGATATGGGACCATCTTATTTAAAAGAAGTTACATTTGTATTTAAAGTAGAAGATGATAATGATAATTAGTAACTCAGATGTCTATGAGGCAGTCAAGAAAAAATGAGTGAACAGATAGGTAGACTTGAATAGAGTAACTGTACATTTTGAAATCACTAAAAAGCTAAAAGTACCTTTAGGTAGAATTAAACACTTTTACTAAAAATAAAGTCTGATAAGAGTGTACAACTAATCAACTCTTAAACAGAATTAAATTTTGACAAATTATTTTAATAAAGTCCTACAAATAAACTGTTCAACACCATACTTAACTATAAACTCTGACAGCAATAATTAACTCTTCATAACCATCAATATCTATTCCATTTTTAACAGTATAAAAGCAGTATGGATAAATATAATATGCCTCAATAGAAGCCTACTGTATAAAACATACTCGATGAATAATAGTCTAATAAAATATATAATACACCCTAATAACAGTTTTATTATCTTGAACCAACGTAACAAATACAATATATCCTTTGAACTAATTAAATACTGTACATAGGTAGTTACTTAATAAGTACAATACCTTTGAAGAACATCCTAATAGATATATCATATATACCCAAAAAGAACCTGATCCATATTTAGCAAAACAAGTAGATATATATTCACAAAATTATTGAAATAACTATTACTAAAAACAGCAGTAATTATACCATTATACCAACAAAATATACAAGTTTGTACTTCCATTTCATCTGAAAAATACTTCAAAGATAATAATATCTATCAGGTAAATAACACTTACCTATACAATCCTAATTTTTACCAAGGAACGCCCAAATGAAAATAATAGAAATATTGTAACAATTGTTATAATAATAATTTTTATTGTAAATGTTGAATTTAATATATTACTATACTCTATGTGTGTTACAACTAATTATTTAAATAATATTTAATTTTACAGATTGACTAAATTAATCTTTATTATGTATTTAAATATTTTATTGTATAAACTTATTCATAATAATATTTAGTTTACTAGAATGTCATAATACTCGTAATATAAATGTTATAAAATATCAAATATAAAGTGATGTGTATACAAAGGTATGTGTAAAAGTAAATTATAATTGCTCATTTGTTTTTTTTTTTTTTTTTTGGTAACCATTTTCACACATGGTAAAATCAGCATCTTTGTTGTAATTACTCAATATTTTTATATTAATAATTTATATATATATATAATAGTGTCTACCAACAGGGATACAAAATAAATAAAATAATGTAATGACGTCATTTAAAATGATTAGTCGTGTAACACATTTGAAAATCGCTTATATAATATCATACAACCACTCATTATACAATTTCATGTACTAATTACAAAACATTTTGTTCAATAAGATTTTCTTTTTACTCAGCAAGTCAAATAAGTGGAAACCCATCAGAAAAGGAAAGTTATTGGTCCTGTACAGTGATGTATTTACGTGGTTCAGGGCCGAATTTAGGGTTGTGGGGGCCCCGGGCACTCTATAAACAACAGCATAAGAAAAAAATTTTAATATTTGCTTATCTGACAAACTTTCTGTTTCTAACACACTTAAAATTTGAATTTTATGTTATACACATTATAGATGATAAAATACAGATAGGAACAAACAAAAAAAATAAATAAAATAATATTTTTATTAGAAACTGGACAGTATTTTTATCAGTAAATAAAACTTTTTTTTATCAATAAATGTTCAAAAGTAATATAATATTACTTAACTGCACGGCGCTTACAGAATATTGAAAATGTATGTTAGGTCATTTAGTAAATAATAAGTAAAATTATTTTCGAAAGATATTTTAAAAACTTGCAACGAAATTTACTGCTTAATAGTGAATACACTTATTTTGTGGAGGCCTCATGGGCCCCGCCCTGCGTGGTAAGAATTAGGGGATAGATCCTCTTATCCTAAAGCTATTTTTTTTTTTTAGCCTGTATATAAGTTTCTGTAATCAGAAAATAATACTTAAAAATAAGTATTGCCAATAAAGAGTTATATTCATAACAATTTGTGAATAATTAAGTATTCATAATAATTTATAATTTTAGATTCTGAACGAAGTGAAGAAGCTAATATTGTTACAATAATGTTTGTATTTTTCTTTTAGATTCTGAATGGAGAAGAAGCTTATTATTTGACAATGATGTTTATTTTTTTTTATTTTTCTGTGGTGTTCTAAACGAAAGTGTTTTTCGTACAGAAATACTTGTCCAAAATTTCGACCAATAACTCTATAAATCTGATATTACACCTCAATGATACTTAAAAGAGGTCATTTTTCAAATTTCTTAATATTTTTTTCAAAAACGAGGAAAATCTCGAAAAGTTGATAAAATATACTATTACCGGAATTTTCATAATATTGAAAATTGTTTTTAACATATCTTCAAAAATAATGTGGTTAGAAACTTTAACTAACTACTAAAAATGGTTACAAGAATACTTCATAAAAATTTCAAAAACATTTGACCAGTTTTGAATTAAATTCAGGATTTTTGAAATTTCTCGTTTTTTGTTAGTTTTAATGTAATAAAATTTTTAATTCTTGATATTTAAACTTGAAAACGTGGAAACGTTAAGACTTGATAATCGTCTTGCTAAGCAAAGTGGCGACATTTTGGAAAAAAAAACGGGTAACAGTAGACAAAATCGAACCTGAGTAGTGCAGTATTGTGCATGGACTACAGCCAGATATTTCTCTAAATAATGAATACTAAAAACACAATATAATTTTTAACATACCTATGTTAAAGCAGCAATTCCCAAACTATATATTATGTTATATCATTATAGTCATATTGCCGAAATAATTAAATGACATACGAATCGTCATTTCGCTGAATCGTCAGCACAGAAACGTCCTCGCCGAAATATCCTAGACCAATGGTTCCAAACCTTTTTTATTCTACGCAGTAGCGGCTCGTAAGTAAATTCATTGGAGAGACTGAAAATTCAATGAAAAATATTTAATACTACGCGAACACGCTGTCGGGTTAAATATTTAAATAATAAAAATAGTTTATGGAATTGTATGAG
>JAIPRM010012130.1:0-12342 GCA_025469315.1 Stegophylla sp. TES_Ste_2020 | reverse complement strand
ATTTTCGGAATAACTCCCAGCCATAAGACATAATATTCCATGTCAAAAATAACAATTTTTAATAATTGCGTTTTTCATTTCGGGAGGGGCCCGGGCCCCTTCGGCCCCCCCCATAAATACGCCACTGTCAGATTTATGTGTGTTGATGTATTCTTTATTGCTGACCGGTGTCTTGTGACTATGATTTTCATTCTTCAAATCAACCTGGTTATTAGATATGTTATTTAGTGGTTCGATTATAGGTTTAAATGTACGGTTTATTATCTGATGAATGTTACTCTCTCCACATTTTAATGCGTTATATTTACGTTTGATATTTTCCTTAGCTCTAGATATTTCGTTTAAAGTTGAAATATCCTCATCCTGTGAGTTGGGTTTCGAATTGTTTGAAGTATGTGCTATAGTATTTAATTTTTCTGATGCATGTTTATATATTTCATGATGTTTAAGCGCTGAACTGTATTTAAATGTTAAGTTACACAGTTTACAACGGATTCGCTCACCTTTTGTGAGTTTTAATATGTCTGAGTAAATTATGTTTCGTGGAGAATGAGCTTGAACACTTTTCACACTTGAACATGTTATACATTAATTAAAATAGTAATTATGAAATTAAAGCAGCAACTGTACAGTTTGAACTCATAAAACAGTGGCGGATACGAGGGGGGGCGATGGGGTGATCGCCCCCCCCCTTGGGCTGTATTTTTATGTTATTTTTATATTATAATATTGGGCTGAAACTCACTAAATGCCAATATTTTTATTTTTATGATACTTCTAATAAATACATAGCCGTACATAATAATCTTAGATAATAGATAATGCAAATATTTAGCCTCCAATAAATTACAGGTTAAACAGGAAAAAAGGTATTTCATTTTTGAAAATTCGCCTCCCCCCCCTTGGGTGGCTTCTGGATCCGCTACTGACTCGACCGAGGGTGTTCACCATTTAGAGCAGTGGTTCAGAGCAGTGGTTCTTAACCTTTTTCGAATGACGGAACAATTAATATTTTATAAGATTTTCGCGGAACATGATGATTTTCAAATGTATTACACGTCTTATAATTTGCCAATGACAAGATTAGAATTAACATTTTAAGGGAGCTAACATGTTTACCTATTTGTTTAGTTTAGCCCCCCTTAGGCCTTATTCATGCAATTTTGAAAAATCTGGGGGGATTGGAATGGATTTTGGAGGGCTTAGACTTCAAGCTCACCTGATTTCTGCCTATGTGTCTTATACTGTTGTGTTTTAGAAATTAATAAAAATCAAAATTTTAAATCTAAGACACTAAAAATATCGTTCACTTTATGATTTTTTCCCACTGAGTTTTAATTTTTAGCGGAACATTTACATAAATTCACGGAACACCGGTTAAGAACCACTGATTTAGAGATTTCGCTGTAATTATATAATTTTACTGGAATCTTTTTATTTCATGCGCCACGCAAACATCAGACGAGAAAACTATTTTATTGATAATATTAAAACTAAACAATTATATTAAATAAAACAAAACATAATGTTTAAAGGTTTTGTAAATTATATTTTAAAGAATGATTTTTATTTATTATTTATATATATTATTTTATTTTTATATGGCTTTATATAATAAGTTTTTTATTATACAACTGTATTATATTTACAGTTTGATAATTGATTATTACGTGATTCGGTCAAGATGTAATTTATACAATATTGTGCCGTTTTAATACTAATGTACTTAGTGTATCTACGACTTTGTCGGTGAAACATGTAAATCGAGGTCTTATGCCAGTTAATAAAATTAGTTTTAAATAATATAATTAGACAATGTAACATATTTTACAGCTTTAGTGAAAAAAAACATATCTTAATTGTTTAATACGGAGAATATTGAAGCTTTTAAGTAAAGTATAAATCATAACGTATTTGTCGTACTAGATAAATATAGTAGCATTTTTATTCATATTTTTTTTATTTTTGAATAAACCACGAGGATTGCAAGACAGATGACATTTTTTGGAGGACTCTGCAATGAGCACGGTCTGAGAGTGGACCAGGCTTTATTGTAAGGTGCAGTAGGACGCTAATTGTGCATTAGGAAATATAAAATATGCAGTTGACTTAGCAAATATGTGCACTTAAGAGTTGTGATGTGTAATTAAATTTGCCTTACAGAAGATATTTTCAATAACATATGTTTATGGCCTAATTAGAAAACCTCATAAGTCACATTTTTTAAATTGTACATGTGAAGCAAAAATCTTAATAGGATAAAATTAATGAACCAAAAATAATATAATAATATCATATCTCGCATTACATTTTGGTTTATAAATTCTAGAATTCGTATTTTAATTATATTTTGTGAAATTTTTTTGTCTTACTTTTATAAAATTTGGACTTACGAGATTTTTTTAATTACCTACGTTATCGATATATTATTTCAATATATGGAAAAAACTAAATATCTGTATATTATTATCTAATGCTTAGTAAAAACAAAATTTTGTTGTTAAAAATGGATGTTATGTTGAATTTATTATAAATTCTAAAGTACTACAGATTTTATAAATCCGTGCCGGCTGCGATCATCACCGATTATAGTATTATTCGTATTTATTAAAGAGCAAATCAAGCTACCCAAAATAATCAATAAGCTGAATTATTTTCATTAATACAATTTATATGTATTTTAAGTTATGTATACCGGTAGGGGTACGTGGTGTAATTAAATTTTAAAAGACTCAATATAAAATAATAAAAAAAATTATTTTCTGATATTTGTAATAAAATCGAAAATCCTTCTCCGTACCTCATGAAAATATGTTTTTATTCATAAATAATTTAAAACTATTATTAACTAAATTAGAAACAAAAACGGGTGGACGGTTTTTTTAATAAAGTTTTCAACTGGGAATCTCGCTTTGTGCCCCCCCCCTCAAGTCATTGTAAAAATATTATTATTATTCATGTGCAGTTGAAAAAAATTCTTAGAATAAAGCCTGGAGTGGACCACAAAAAACAAGTTACGATGACCAAGGTCATTTAACATCAGCGAGGTAAAAATCTTTTGAAAATGTGTATTTTATTATAGCTCTAGATATAAAACTTATTGGGTAGCATGTCCGAGCCATTTGTGATCACGGATCAGGTGCGCATTCAGATTTTTTTTTGGGGCGGGGGGGGGGCTTACGTACTTTCTTATTTTTCCCCACACTAAAATATACAATTAACATTAATTTTTAACGATCTATATTTTATTTTTTTTTTTTAAACAAGGTACCGTATGTTGTCCGTAGTATCCAAAAAAATTTCAGGTTTCATGAAATCCATACTAGGTAATAATTTTATATTTTGATTAGAGCGAAAAATACATTGATGTTTATTGTTATTTTTTAAATTATTTTTTCTGTGTACACGTTTTTGTATTGAAATATTTGTCCAAATGGAATTTTTGAATCACAATTCGCTTCTAGATGTTACTTTTGAAAGATTATTTTTCGAAATTCTCAATAGTTTTCTCAAAATTTGGGGAAAACACCCAAAATTTGACAAAAAAACACTCGGAAGTTATCTTTTTTTAATCTAAGTTTTATAAAAATTCAATTATAGATAGACGATATTGTGAAAAATATTTTGTTGCAAAAAAATTTTGAAAATGTAACAAAAATTTGGATATTTTCCTCGTCATGACATTTTTTTTTTTTTTTTTTTATAATATTAATAAACTTTATAGTTTTTAAGTAAAATATATAGACTGAAGGTTCACTCAGAATCGTTTATATAGAAATGATTTATATTTTTATTACATACGCGGACTACATAATTCTTCCATGAAGTTTAGGTGACATTTCGTTCGCCCACTACAGTGGTGATATCTATGTGTCCAAACTCCACGCAATTACTTTTACCAACGCAATAACTAATTTATAATTTTTGGCTAATTTTCGGTTATGTGTTGCAGAAAAACCAGCTGGATGCTGAATTATTGTAAAATCAATGTTCTGTAAAATAAAAAAATTATTTGATTATGTTCACTGTCATATGACAAAACATAATATCAAATTAAAGCATACAAATACTCAAGAAAAGGTACTGACTAGATAAGTAAACCAAATTTTATTCTTAAAATTTAAAATTGTTTATTTGGTTTCTTATATGAAAGTATTTATTAACTTTCGTATAACTCTTAATATTATTAATTGTGGTTAAATCTGGTCCGTGATCAAATTACTTTAAATTTTGGTAACTTTTACAATTAATTAAAATTTAAATTATGGTACAAAATATACTATTTATAGAAAAAATGGATTTTTTCGTAATAGCTTATTAATATTTTCATTTTTTGTTTTTGAATATTTTGTACGACCTTTCTCAATAGTAGGCGTACATATTTAATTAAAACTATTTTATAACTCTTATATATATATTAAAATGTTTCAGATCATACACAACATGTCATAATAAACCATGCAAAATATCAGTTGAAGATTTATGAAATAAGTTGTATCGTTATCTGATTAGTATCACTAATTAATCACACTGTTTGGCTAAAACGTTCAATTTCATATACGAAAAAACGCATTTAATGTAAAGAAAAATCTGTGTAATTGATAATATTTAAATCAATGCAAAGAACGATATTCAAAGTTTAACACTACGACGTGACTCACTCAGGGCATCATTTAGTTTACGTTGGTATTGTTTTTTATAACTACGTGATTAAATGATGTCTTTAGTGAAAATTGTAAATCGACGTTCAGTGTCTAGTGTAAATTGGCCAACGCAAAATCATTTAAGTATTTATTGAAATGTCTTACACCTTGCGATGTAAGTGGGGAATTTCAATTTAGAAATTTCCATTTTAGAAATTTCCGAAGTGGAAATTTCCCAAAGAAATTTCTTAGTAAAATCATTCGAATAATAGTTTTTGTTTACGTAAATGTTGTTTTGATAAGACATATGAGAATAAGATTACATAAGTATATAGTTATTTTGTATACATAAAATATGTAAATTGTAAAGTTATGAGCTTTTTTATTAATCGTATGATTTGTTAAAAAGAATATATAAATAATATTTATATGAATAACTATGTTATATTGAGTATTATTTTATACACATTTCAGAAATTTTATGATATTTCTGAAAATTTCCACTGAGAAATTTCTCAAAAATTAAATTTTTGAAATTTAACATCCCTACTTACATCTTAATTGTATATTATGAAAAACATTTTAAAGTTCCTAAATCAAGTACTAGTACAAAGAACCAAATTATATTTGTGTAAACGTATAAATAAAATTAGATTATAAATAAATAAGTTCATATGCTGTGTACTGTTTTTTTGTTTTTTCGAGTAAAATACACCTAATTTTAAATTGTAATAGATAATTCGATTAGTTAAATTTTTCGAAATTATTCATTAGAATTAAATGCACATTTTTCATATTCTTAGACGACCTTGTACGAATGATGATCATGGTCTTGTCATCACAAGTTAGTAGTGGATAGATGATGAGACAGATGGAATGTCTGGGAAAACCACCACGTTCCAGTTTTTCCATAAGCAGAACTGCAGAAGCGGTCGGAATGCGGGACATAGTAAACGAGATTTCGACCTAAACTGAGACCAGTGGTTTATGTTTAACGTTAGTGAAATAGATAACATCGGAAAATATGTATTTTGTAATAGGGTTATCTATAGAACTTGATAAAAGTCATTAAAGTAAAATACCATTATGGGCGTACCAAGATTGTGCGTACTTTTTCATTATTATATTTCATCAAGAATAACACGATAGTGCCACAAACAAATATTTCATATTTTTGTAATTAAATAACTTTTAAAATTATTGTTCTATTAATAATTATTCGAATGAATTTAATGGCACCTATATTTAATACGCGTATAGTCGAAAATATTGATTGCACGTCAAACAAAAATAAGGTTCATAAAATTAAAAAAATATACTAACAATAACGTAATAGTGAGATAATTCAAAAAAATATTTTATTAAAGTGTTCTTGGTTGTGTTTTCGGCTACGATCGATTTGCGCAAATTGATCTCAAGATGATTTGGAATATGTTCGAAAAGCGAAAAAAAGAGCTAATGAAGTGGTCGGTTAGTTTTTACTGACAATATGTTGAAAAATTCATTAGATAAAATTTAATGGTAAGTGATCACAGTTTCTGTGCGTGTTTTGGCACTCGTCGTCACACTCCTCAGCACCATCGCTTCGCTCCGATCTATCTGTGTACATTATTTGACTAGCTGTGCAACGCGGAGAAGTTTCGGTTTAATAATCGCCAATTATTGATTAGCTCTTGAATAAAAAGGTAATCGTTTCGTGTTTGCTTAAATATAAAAAGTTAAAAAGCCGGACATACTTCGCTCGATGGGTGTACTTCGCTCGTCGGGATGATCTTCGCATGTCGAGTGAGTTACACTTGGCGGATGTATTGAATTTAAAAGAAACGATAAATCATTTCTTCAATAAAACGATTCTGAACAAAGGAAGTTAATAATATAAAAAATAAATGTGAAAAAAAATATTAGAAAAATGTCCAAAATTTTTTTTTCACATTTCTAAAATTTTCTTGCGCCAAAATCTTTTATATATTTATTTCTATCCATGTTTAAATTTTCATATAGTTCGGATCGAAAAATGATGGTTTTCTAGTCGTTTTTGTCAAATTTTGGGTAGTTTTTTCCAAAAAAAAAAAAAAAAATTGAAGAATTGAGAAATTGAGAAATTCAAAAAATGACTTATCTAAAGAACCATCTAGAGGCAAATTTGGTTTCAAAAAGTTACACATCGAAACTTTTGGACAAGTATTTCCATACAAAAAGTTGTACACAGAAAAAAAAAAGAAACATTGTGAAAACACAAGCTTCTTCACTTCGTTCAGAATCTAAAATGCGCAATTGCATTGTGTTTGTTCAAATATAAAAAGTTTAAAAAGTGCGCAATCATGTTGCACTGATCATTATAAATAAACAAATGGTCGTGGACTTTAAACAAAGATTGATTCATACATACGTCATACCACGTAATACGCTATCCATAGAGGGAGGGGGTTGTAGGCGAAGAATTCGTCCTCGGTAGAAAACCAGACGAAAATTGTCCCAGAAATGAGGAATTAAGTTTTTAATACCGAATATAGATTTTATTTTTTACTCCCACAAGAACAGTCTTTGTTTTTCTATCCCTTAATTTTTTTCTGACTTAATCAACAATCAACAATATTTGTCTCTTTTCTACTCCCTCTCCTCGGTCTCTTCTTACAGTGACGTTATAAAATTAAAATCACACTCTTAATTGATGTAAAATAATACGTAACATTAAATGAAAATATTCCGGGAAGGGTTCTAACCCCTTATACACCCTTCCCCCACCCGCGTGTGTACACTGTCTACGCTTATGATTGATGTGTGTGTAATAATAATTATGACGTGACGATCGGAAAAACCGTTTAACGAGACAACGTTTCGGACAATAGCGTTTGTAATTATGGACGAGAGGACAGGGAGGGGATGAGAAAAAGTTTGCTACGCCACCACACTAGTATGCGGAGGTATTTTTATTTATTTATTTATTTTTTTTTTTTTTGTACGTACGTATTCGTTGTACGCTCGTGTAAAAAGTACTGACACGTTTAACGTGTGCTCGTGTACATGTGTCGAGCGAAAAAAATAAATAAAAAACGGACGAGAGGTTTTTGTTTAAAAAAACAAACAAACAAATTATACGTTCTACGATGATCGAATAAAAAAAAAAAAAAAAAAAAAATTAAAATTAAAAGCGTTTGTTGTCACTGGCAATCGATGTTAAATTTACGGGGATAAAAAAAAAAAAAAAAACAACAAAATTTAAAAATAAATTACGAAATAAATTTCCGTCCCCGGAGGCTGTCTTGTTGCACGTCTCTGGGGTGGGGGGGAGGAGGAGCACGAACGATTTGTACACAGCGATATCATCCCCTAAGCAGAGTAGTCGTAAAGTCGACAGCATGACGAATCTAGCATTGATTTGATCCTAAGTATACGCAGTTTTTTGTCGATGATTTTGACGAATTCGTTTTGCACGCGATTCGCGATGAAATGAATCATATTCCACCACCGTAACATATTGTTACAGTTTCCGTCGAGAATACATGTGATGATGCTCTGCAGTTTATTTACAAAATGTGAATATGACGTCACCTTGCAGGGGCGGATTAATTATGGGGGGGGGGAACAGCGTGCAACGGTGCGATTTATTCACTTTAATTTTTTATTAGTACTGCTCTCGTCGTAAGACAATGATTTTTTATAAAATTTACATATGGAAGACAACAGGTAATATTATTATTATTATTATGTGTCAAACAAAAAAAAAAAAGAAAAGTTTATTCAATACAATACTACTTAAAATTTATACAGTTTATAAGTATCAAAAAAAAAAATTATTTGTAGACAAGAAAATCGGACATACTTCACATCACGGATAATCTTTGCTCTTTGGATCTGTTATTCTTGGTCATCATCGGGTTAATGAAATATTATATTATAGTCAATGAATAGAAAAAAAAAAATTAATAAGAAATACAATGTAAAAATAGGAAAAATAGTAGTTTTACATACAGAATATAATGAGAAGTTTTGTTTAAAATAAACAAAGTTACATAGATGTTATAAGAAGTAAATTCTATGCATGTTTGGTATTATTATCTAAAATATATTGACATTAAATCTGTTTGAACATATTTTAAGACATTATTAAAATTATTTTTTCTCTATTTCAATGTGTGCATGTAGCTCTTCTAATACAGAATTAAAGAGAATCAATTTAAATTCATTAATTAGTTAAGCAATTAATACAAAAAACGGGAGACTATAAAAAATAATAATATCCTTTTAATAGAAAACTAATTGTAATGATTTTCGTGCATTATAATCAAGCAGTAAATTCATAAATATTAGAAGAAATTAAAAAACGAAAATAAACAAACTCGTTTGTTGGATGCTTAAAATTTTGTCACCGGTTGTATACGGACATTATACGGTATTTCGTCCCACGTTCTCGTTTCACCCCACGTTCCTAAACGTTACGAGTGATAAAAAAAAAAAAAACCATCTCGATCGCTTCCCCCCCCCATCCTTATTATAATATAGCCACTGGATCGTCGTGTGCACAAAAAAAAAAAAAAAAAAAAACGTTTTTCCGGGGGCGACCAAAACAAGACGAACGCGAACCAATTCTGAGGGTGAGGCCCGCGCGTATGCGATAATAATATTTATAAAAATATTACAACAACAATACGAACGCGATTTATCGCTTTATAATTTCATACTCGCGCCATAATACGTATTATAATGCATTATTGTCGTCCGTCCGCGACGTTAAATCGTCGAACCGTCGGGCCTAAACATCCTGTCGTTTACGACGACGACGTACATATTAATCCGCTCGTGTGTGTGGCCTATACTCTCTGCTCCATCGTCATCAACTATTGTCATTATTACACATATTATTGTTATTATTATTATTATTATAGTTATTATAGTCGTGTCGCTATTACACACACACACACACATACAATACGATGCATCTCATTATAATAACAAAATAATAATAATAATAATAATAATAATAATAATAATGATAATAACATATGTAATATTATGTGTGTAATACGATTTCGCCACGAGGAGAGGATGCGTCCGTTCGCACACCCTTCCCGAGCCGGCTAACAGTCACACTACATTAACCATAAGACTCATAATTCATTGATCACATTTACAATATAATAACGATAATAAAATAATAAATATCGTCGGCGTACACGGCGTTTATTTTTCCCTCGATTTTTTTTTATTTTTTTATGCGCGTATTATGCGCGCGCGGACATATCGTTACGAAAGCGGACGGACGCCCGTGTACATTTCTATTTATTTATTTTTTTGTCGTCCGCTATTTTTTATACTATCTGTTTAAAATATTACACGCGCGTTTCTTTTTTTATTATGCTAAATCAAAGGCCTCTCACTCGCGTCCGTCAAAACCCCGAGTTCATCCGAGTTATTTGTACATCACTGTAATAATAATAATAATTAGAAAGCAATTATTGCTTTCAAATTTACAGTGACTGTAATTGTAAATAAATAAATAAAAAAGTGTGTACTTCGCTCGTCGGGGGTGTTCTTCTCACGTCGGGTGGGATCCTCTTGACGGGTGTATTGAATTTTAAAGAAAAGATAAATCATTTCTTCAATAAAACTATTCTGAACGAAGAAAGTTAATAATATAAAAACCAAAATTTTCTTGCGCCAAAATCTTTCTTATATTATTTTCTATCTATGTTTAAATTTCCATATGATTCGGATCAAAAAATGATGGTTTCCGAGTCGTTTTTGTCAAATTTTGGGTAGTTTTTTCGAAAAAAAAAAAAATTGAAGAATTGAGAAATTAAAAAAATGACCTCTCTAAAGTACCATCTAGAGGAAAATCCGGTTTCAAAAAGTTACTGATCAAACATTTTGAACAAGTATTTCCATACGAAAAGTTGTACACAGAAAAAAAAAATAAAAAAAATAATAAACATCATAGTAAAAACACTAGCTTCTTCACTTCATTCAGAATCTAAAAAGAATTAAAATATTTTGGTTGAACGTTAAAAGAACACCCCCTAAAATTGTGTGGAAATTTTTATACTTTAACAAGTCTTTACAATAACAACTGGGCAATTTTTATTTATTTATTTTAATTCAATTAATATTTTAAAAACAATCACTATTTTTAACTTTAAAATATTTGGTTGATATCTTGGCTGACTCTTATAGAGTTAATATAAATCTTATTATAATTTAATGTGTTTTTTTTAGATTCTGAACGAAGTGAAGAAGCTTGTGTTTTTACAATGATGTTTATTTTTTTTATTTTTATTTTTCTGTGCACAACTTTTCGTATAGAAATACTTGTCTAAAAGTTTAAAAGTTTCGATCAGTAACTTTTTGAAACCGGATTTGCCTCTAGATTGTACTTAAGAGAGATCGTTTTTTGAATTTCTCAATTCTTCATTTTTTTTGAAAAAACTACCCAAAATTTGACAAAAACGATTCGGAAACCGTCATTTTTGATCTGAACTATGTGAAAATTTAAATATAGATAGAAAATAATAAAAGGTTTTGGCGTGAGAAAATTTTGAAAATGTGAAAAAAAAATTTTGGACATTTTTCTAATATTTTTTATATTATTAACTTTCTTTGTTCAGAATCGTTTTATTGAAGATACGATCTATCGTTTCTTTAAAATTCAATACACCCATCAAGAAAATCCCACCCATCGTGCGAAGAATGTCCGGCTTTATATATATATATAAACAATAGACCAGTTATTTTTTTTCAATAGTTACCTATACCATTACTTAATATTTGCTCAATGGTGTATTAATTCCTAGATTTACCAACAACAATTTGTTTTTAATGGTCCCTCAAATTCTTAATAACATTTTTCGTTATTTTCCACCAGCATACCTAAATTTGGTATTATGATAATATTATATACCGAAAAAGTAACAATTCAATGAGATAATTGATGTGTGGTAAAAATTTTCGTTTACTAAAAGATAAAACACTCCTACACGAGATTCACCTGTAGGCTGTAACATTTGAAAATGCCAACCCGTTTATTTGCATTTATTTTGACGTTTATAATGAAAATTTTCCAGGAAAATTTTCGTTATTTGTATATTTTCACTCCATAAAATTTAAATCTTTTTGCTCTAAGACCTTGCAATTTAATACAAGCATACTCATTAACATTAGCAATTAGTAAGTATTGAAAGAATATTTAAAATTGTAAGTCAATTTTTCACTTAGAACCGTTTAATGGACGGTGAATTCAAATGATATCAGATTTCTTTACTTTATTATTATGTAACATTAAACAAAATGGACCATTTAAGTAAATGTTGGTATTATTTGGTGCTTAAAATTAAAGATTAATTGAGGGGGGACTAATCTCTCATGGGGTACCTTTGGTATAATATTGAGGTTAGGCAGCAGCCCCTCCCTAAGATTTAGTGCTAGTTGAGCTACTGTCATGGCCCCTGGAAATTGGATCTAGTATTAAACTTACCTTTATATTATTAAAATTATATTTATTTTGTATTTATAAAGAAATTTTCAAAAAATGTTTATCCCACCCTCACCCTCAAATTAAATTCGATTACTTATTACTAGAGTGCGGATTTTAAAGGCATTTGCTTTTTTTTTCTATCTCTCTAAAACGAAGCTACGTCAGCTATAAATTCGATTTATACCACTTAGAACAAAATTCGCGACATTTTATTTTGCTTTTATTTGCTTT
>JAIPRM010012129.1:0-12342 GCA_025469315.1 Stegophylla sp. TES_Ste_2020 | reverse complement strand
TTCTACTGAATTCGTTAGTTTTACTTAAAATTACGCACTTTAACGTACATATAAGAAAATTGGCTTAACCGATTGTTTTGAAATTTGGTGTCCAGATAGAAAATTTCATTGCGAATATTTTGGTGCATTAAAATTTCTTACGGACAAAGAATTAAACATTTTATAAGGGTAAGACTGAAAAAAACTCGAAGAAAGTACGGACACTAAAAAGTATTTGTTATTCGCTTATCTTATCGTACGTATTTTTCGACGCTAAATTTAATACGATACAAGTCGGTAATTACGGTGTGGCTTTTGGACTGCCGCCCAAATATATTTCTCAGAGCCACAACGCCTTATCAGTTGTCACATATTACACGGACTGCCATGTATATTATGTATACAGTATACACTATTATATGTATATTATGTATATGTTTACACTATTAAATAACAGTATCTAATCTACTACTTTATATTTATATTATTAACTCCCCTCATTCAGAATCGTTTTATTGAAGAAATAATTTATCGTTTCTTTAAAATTCAATACACCCGTCAAAGAATCTCACCCGTCGTGCGAAGAACACCCATCGTGCGAAGTATGTCCCGCTTTTTTTTCATTGGCTGATTTTAAATAATCATTTTATTTTGTTACTTAATAGTATAAAGGAATATACCACAAACTATATTTAGGTTTGCACTTATTTCTTATTTAAAATTAAACTTCCTTCGAATACTCATAAAATATTTATTTATGTAATCGATTCAATGAACTCAAAATATCATTCGATAGTATTTCTAAAACTGGTTTGTATAGTGTTGTACTTTGTTTCATGAATCGCCTAAACAGATCTATTTTCTACCGATTGGCATCCAAATGTATTCGATTAAGTTTTTACAACAAACGTAATATATTTCACACATTATTTAAATATACTCTCGACAAGTATAACGCTGACAACTTAATGACTGTGGAGGGTACTGAGCAGTGTAATATTATATTATGACGCTAACTTCTCATAAATTGGAAATTGTATATTTATTGCATTGTAATTTATTTGTTTGGACGTGGGTGTAAATAACTACTCGCGCGATTGTTGGGTTTATAATTTCTGGACCATGCTCGACAAAACCATTAGAATAATAATTTACAAAGTGAATTTTTATGAAAAAAATTTAAAAAGATAAAATAATACTACACTTTTCTCGTCAGTAGCGGAGTATAATCATGATGAAACGGTCCTCTTCAGGCCAACCATCTTGAAATGGATTTTCACTTTCTATGTCTGCTGCGTGACGTAATACATTTTTGATCAAACATCCAGAGGCAATAATGAGTCGCACTGCTGTAAAAAACTTGATTGATCACATGCTTTGAAATATGGATTAAACGAATGATACGTATTTTAGTATTTTACCGTGAAATTAAGGACGAGCAAAGACGATAATTGGCCAAGAGCAGTGTATATGGATTCGGACATCTAAGAAAAAAAAATCCAACAGTGTGACCGTTAAACATAAATGTATTTTTCGTTATCTAGATTTTGCATATCGTTTAAAAACAGAATTTTTAATGGAAATATAAGATCTAAAAGCTTATAAAATGCCTTGAAAATAAATAAAATAATGTTAAAATTTAAAAATGTATAAATGTTTCAAAAAATTTAAAATAAAATTCTTTATTCATATTCAAAAGTACATGAAACGATTATTATTACACAGCAAGCTTTGAAAAATAATGCAATGCGCATCGAACCCTTCGCTCTAACAGTTATTATCAATAGAGAAATTACTCACAAAACACAAACTACTTCTTTCTAGTCGTGGGGACACCGTCTTCAATAATAATAATAATAATAATAATAATAATAAATCCTGCCGGATTTGTGAACTAGAAAGAAAAATACCTTTCTTAGTTCTTATGGTCCTCAAGATAACAAATTCGTTATTTGTATTTTATCTCATTCCGTCGAGACGGTAAAAATAGTATTATTACTCTTAAACCGTTTGGATCTCGGTCGAATGCGTGTATTATTGTGTTCGAAACGCATAAAGTTTGCGCACGAGACCGTAGTACACAAGAAGTGGAATCTAGACTTGAGAGTTTGTATCGGTATAAGATATTGCGACGGCCACAACTTCACAAAACGTATGGTCACAACGTTTGAACGGCCATAAGTCCGTTTGGATCGAGCTTTCACTCTGACGTGCTATTACTTCCACAAACTTTTAAACGTGCGATTCTTCTTTTTTATTGAAATAAAATTGATACACTAGGATTTCCGAACGATTTATATACTTACATCGAAGTCGTCGGTAATTTAATTTTCTCAATTAATCCGCCGCGATTAAAAACTGCTCGGCGAATTCGTTTTCGGCGCGCGTCGAATTTTTTTACATCGATGCTTTTCACATCAAAACAATCGCAAGAGGAGTGAGAGGAGATCGGGTCGGTTATTAAGTGCCGTTTATTTCTAAAGGTCGTTCAATCCAGCCGACTTCAAATACAAATCCTCGAGATTATTTTATTTATTTTTTTTATTTTTCATTCGTCTGCACCACACCCCCCCCTTTGTCCCTGTATAATTAACTAAGTTTCTGAACTTTGGCCGAACATCGTTATCTGAGAGTCGCATTTACTTTGCCAATAAAACGTCCCTCGTGCAATTTCGTCGTCTTATCTCCGACCGTACACTGTTTAGCCGGAGGTGCAGAGGAATCGGATAAAAGTTACCCTTGACTTTTTGTTTTATTTTTTCAACGCCCGAGTACTTAACCGCCTAATGCGGTTTTCGTTTATTGTAATTAATAGGTGTCAATTGCATTATACGTATTCATTTATACATTTTTGAACTGTGCTTTGTGTAGACTAACATTCAGTGCTTAAATTGGGGGGGGGGGGAAACAGAAAAGACACGAATAACAAAAAAGTAAATAAAATAAAATGAGCGTCCTCAATAAAATTGTAATGAGGGACTTTGCTCCCCTTTAACATCAATGACTAAAATTTTCATAATTTATTCAAGTATAAATGACTATTTTCTTTTATTTATAAAAAAAAATATCAGCACTGACAATTATTACATCATTGAAATTGTACCTATATAAAAATAAATTATGACTCGATTTAGGCGAATTAAATTTAATTCTTATTAAAGAATTAAGTGAATTGCTAGTGTTGCCAACAAATATTTTGAAAAACTTACAATCTGATAAGTGATAACAAAAAAAAGACTAGAAAAAGACCAAAATATTATAATATTTTGCCCATTTTAATAAACTAATTCTTAAATAATTGCAGCAATTTACTTTGATATTTTAATAAAATAATAGGTTTAAATGAATGAATAATTATTATTTTATTTCTTAATAAGTAGTAACCTGAAATAATATATTATAATTTATACGTCATAATATAGCAAAAAAAAAAAAAAAAAAATATATGATATGAACGAATGAAAGTCCCATTATTGTGTTTCTCTATTTAACAAGTCAAAAAGTGTGATGCAAGCTGATACTTATATTCTATAAATAAACCATAGATATATCTGTGAAATAGATCTGTTGAATTTGTTATATCAATAATTGACATAAAAGTTACAAATCTCCATCATTTTGGTCTAAGTAACAAAATTCCAAATTCAAATTTTTAGTTTTCTTAACCTAATAACAATTATTATGAAAATTAGTTCTGAACATATTTTTGTATACTAAATCCTGTTTCCAGCATTTCATTATGAAAAATGAATAGGAATATGCTAAAATATTTTTTTTAAAAGAAGTCCTCCACGCTCCCTTAATTCAAGTACTGCTTGCAATAAATAATGTGTATATATTACATAAATATATATTTGTAAATAGATACAACAGTTTGTAACTAAAATTAATTACAAAATCATTACTGTTGTTTTGAAATTTAATATGATCGTTTCTTGAACCGGAAGAGAGTTTCCTGCAAAGATTAAAGTTCACGAAATTTAATTCCCCGCATAACTTCACATAACATTATTGTATACATTTATTAATGTAATACATACGATTTTACGAATGCTGATCTTATAACTACAAAAGTTAATCGACTGAAATAAATCGATTTTGTGCTAATTGGTAGTCTATAGTAATGTTTTATTACAAATCGATGTGATCCATATAAAAAGTGAATTGTTTATATCAAGTATATGCACTTATATTTTTGTTCAAAAAAAAAGCTTTTAAGTCGAGTGAGCTAATAGTTTTGAAAGTTATCGTTATATATTAAAATATAAAACATTAATATTTAAGTAAATAATTAATGAAAAAAAAAAAGTGTGTTAGAAAAATGTCCATATTCTTTTTTTTACATTTTCAAAATTTTCTTGCGTCAAAATGTTTTTCGTATTAAAACATTTTAATGTTTCTACTTATGTTTAAATTTTCATAAAGTTTGGATCAAAAAGTTATGATTTTCGAGTCTTTTTTATCAACTTTTTGAGCAGTTCTCCTCCTCTTCCTCCTCCTCATAAAAAAAAAAATGGAGAATTTAGAAATTCAAAATGACCTCTCTAAAGTACCAACTAAAGGCAAATCTGGTTTCAAAATGTTGCTGATCGAGACTTTTGAACAAGTAGTTCTATACGAAAAAGTATTCAAAAAAAAAAAATAAATAAATAAATAAATAATAATAAACACCACTGTAAAAACACTATAGCTGCGTACAGAATGTAAAATAAGAATCGGTTGATATAACCATAACGTTCATTATGTTTCTCTAAATTACTTCTACGAAATCATATTTTTATTTTTGCATCAGTTACGTATTTCATTTTCTGAGAAAATAATGGGTTCTACCGAAAAAGGTCATGTAATAATAATAAAAAAAAAAAATAAACAAAAAAATAGCGGTTTTAACGTAAACTTTCAATTATACAATAATACGATGTTCCGGAACTGACAATGCTATTTAAAAACAGTATACATTTATACACTACAACAACATACGATAAATGAAAAACCAATTAAACTTCTTTTTTTTTTACATGGAAAATCTAGAAATTATTACAAAATATGCGTGTCGTAATATTAATAAAACGGTTGGATAAATATTGATTGTTTACTTAGTTTGAGCTTATCAAAAAGAATATATTATAAAATGTGCGTTTTGTAAAAAAGACATTTTACATCTATATTTGACCTCATTCGTGTAATATGTGAAAATGAAAAACAATTATTATTGTTACAATAGAATTTAGCTATTATACATTTCAGTTGAAGTGAAAATGCGTCTGAAAAAATGTCAATCATTATATGTATCCTACATAGTAGTTATTATAACTATTGAACGTGATATAATAGATCAAAATACTGGAACAGTAATGTTTCAGCTATAATTTATTTATGATTTACTATTAGTTATTATTATCTTTCAATACAATCACTGTGTATATTAAGCACCACATGTATTGATAATTATTCAAACTTTACAATTGCTTGTAGGATTTGTGTAATATTCGAAAAGACCATACCTTAAATTCGCCGGATATACTTGAATACCCTAATAATAATCATGTCCATTCTTTTCTATAGTCAAATTACTTCTCAATGCTACATATCCTATAATACAATAGTGTTTCTTAACGATGACGGTAACCTTCCCCGGGGTCGGGTCGATGAAGTGATGCTGAGGGGTGGTGAACTTGTTTTGGATGATAAAAAAAAGGGGTAAAAAGTGTCAACTACTACTGAGACAATGAAATCGTCAGTTGCCTCTACTCTTGACTGTGGTCTGTCGAATGTGGCCTTTCACTTGTCCTATCTCTTCGAGTGTGCACTCATTATTATAACCGATCTAATTACAAAAAAAGAGAAAACTACTGGAAATCTTCAAAAGAGGATTTGTTCATTGTGCCTTCACTTCACTGACTTTTAATTCAGTGGAGTATACACGATTGCTTCACTGGAGGGGGGTCCTGGACCCTCGAGTTAACAAGCTAAACAAAAAGGCATCAATATTTTTAACTAATCATATAAATTTGAAATATATATATATATTTATTAAAATGACTAAATTGTATCTAAAATATGTTTTTGGTAATCACTTTTTCTTTTTCTTTTTTATTTTGTTATAAAATATCTTTTATATCACAATATGATGTAGACGAATTGTGTATATTACAAAATTATTTATTTAAAATTCCTCTAATTTTTTCATTATTTAAAAGGGTGCATTAGACATAGCTGTGTTAAAAAAAATAAAAATTCATAATTAATAATAATAAATTAAGTGGTTGTTATCATATTTTCTATAGCAATGAAATAAACAACCGAAGTAAAAAAAAAAAGCGTGAAAACACATAATATATTGTTTTGTTGACACTTTGAAAAAATGCAAATTTTGAAAAATGACTTCACTAAAGTTTTATCTAGAGCCAAATTATAATTAAAAAGTTACTGTTCAAAACTTTTGAACAAGTATTTTTATAAGAAAAAGTGTTCACAGAAGAGGGGAAAAAATAAACATCAATGTAAAATTATGAGTTTTCTTCCTTCCGTTTAGAATCTCAAACATTTTGGGGTTTCTAATGAACTTTCAAAATACCCGAGTAATATTTTTTTTAAAAACACATCAATATTCCGGGTTTATTGGGGTTTCATTACGAAAAACCTCTATAATCTGAGAACATAGTATTTTACCAAAAAAAAAAAACTCCGGTATTTGCCAACTCTGATTAAAGCAATAATTACTAGAAATACATTTATTTTTTCTGGACAGTATATACAATAACATTGTTCATCTAGCAATAGTGAAGCAATGCAGAGACTCCTATGTATAATTATTAATAAAATAATAAAAAAAAATAATAATAATTAAATTTAGCAATAGCAAAGCATAGTCGGGACAGCTACTTTCTCAAAAGGGGAGAAGAGACCTTGAAAAATCTTTTGATTCTCAGAATGGTAGTGGCTTTGATAAGTTTTAGAAACACTGCTATACGGTGGATGATCTAAAATAAATAGGAATTACTCAATTAAACACGAGCATTTCGACCGACTGAATCCCGAGTAATTTAAATCGTGTACTTATAATTGAAACTCTAACTTTTTAAACTACGATACTTAATGGATCCCTTAATTAAAACGAACTTACGCTTGAAAAAAAAATTAACGATAAGTTTGAAAAGTTTAAACACTTTTGATGTTTTTACTTATTTTAACGATTTTTTTTTTCCTTTAATACTCTAATAAAACGTTTTGTTGTTTCGAATCAACAAAGTACGCGAGTTGAATTTTAGGTTCGTTTGTGATAGTTTTTAATATGTCGTACTTGAATAAGTTATTTTATACGTAATGGTTGTATTATTATTTGATAATTTCTGAACATATTATACTAATTACTAAATACTAAATATTCTTCATGTATTTTATAAATTTAAATGTGAATTACTGCACTGTGTGCCTATTGAATGTTTACCTAATATTCATAAACAAAATAAATTTTGTAAAAAATGTGTGTTGATAATCAGTGACAATGTAAACAACAGTAATATAGAAAATCCAGGAATCGTTTGAATATCACAAATTATTTTTTTAATCATGGATCCAATGGTTTATTATTTATTTATACCCGGGAAATGGGTAAATTAATTTCCCCCCCCCTTCATATTAGGTACCCTGTAATCAACGCAAATTACTGTCATAAATTACATAATTATTTTTAGCACTTAAATTATACACTGTTAGTTTGTAGGTAGTAAATAAAACTAAAAATAAAAAACGATATGACCTGTCATCTGGTTTTAACGAGAAATCGAAAACAGAATTTTCATTTCGACTATTGAGATTTATTTTTAATTTTTATCGTACCACTATGATTTTCATTCATATTATAATAAATTATGTAATTTATATAATAATTGAGATCTATTAACTTTTATATATTGATAAATAGTTATCGCTATTATAATAATGTAGTATCATTTATTGGTTATTAATAGCATATAATATATTTGAAGACAGTTAAAATGGCATTAATATATAGATGGACAATATAACAAAATATTTTTATGATTATATATACATACAAGTGAAGCTGATTTTGATCAAATTTATGATTCTATTTTTTTAGCTATTCTTAAGAAAACATGAAATATTTTCATATTTTTTTCTAGTACATAGCGTAATATCTGTAAAGATTTTATGTTTCTTTAAAAAAAATAATTATATGTAGGAGGGCTTTGAATTTCTAATCTAAGGATCCACGTAATAAATACCGTTAAATAGTATTGGGTAGTACCCAATGAGTACAAGAGACACAAAATGATAAACCAAGTATAAAATTCTTAATATTTTCAGTATGCTAACTATTGAAATGAAAAGTAGATAGTAAAATAATTAATTAATTAAACGATCATAATGGAATTTCTGTTTTAAAAAGTTTTGGAAGGTCATTGAGTCAGTCTCTATAGTCAAGTCTAACTTAATTTGTACCATAAGCTTTTGTCTATCTATTGTTAGACAACTATGTACACCGATAAATAGTTTACTAAAGATCGTTATTATTTTTTTAAATTTTTGTATACTGTGTAGAATGTATATTTGAAGATTGCTGTTCTGTAAGTAATACTAATAAATTACGATTATACCATTAGCGAATCTTATAGCAAAATTATTGTCAAATATAATAGTTGTATAATGTTCCATTTAAATATCAATTTAAAAATTTGCGAATCGAACACACATAAAATAGATTCATTATTTATTTGAACCATGAAAAGTGACACACGTAAATTACTCACTGTTACTTCTATGCGCTACGTTATTTTTGTTGTTATTATTATTATTATTATCCCAGAGACATTCGGTCAGAAAGTACAGAAGTATAATATGGAATTAAAGTTTTTTTTGTTGTCGATGAAGAGGGGAAATACATTAATTTTGATTTAAAACAATAAAATGACCGTCCGATGAATATGAATACGGGGAAAAAGTACAAAACTTATTACATAATAAACCCGATTACGCTGACGCCGTAATAATAATTATGTAATAATTTTTATAACATCGAGCATGCGCAACAATTATTTTTATACTGCTATTGTGATACATATCAACAAAAACAACAATAAAATTATTTTATAAAAATTGATTGAAATAAAAAATTCTGACTGGAGGCCAGAACGTAGCCATACAACCTCAGAGTGACCAACAATCGAAAATCGTTTTCATTTAAAAGCATAACTAATTTTATCGGTCTCACAGTGATGCACAGTTTTCAAATTTTACACAGCTGCTCATAATAGATCAAATTATTTAACCAAGTCAATAATTTAAAAAAAAATCTCAATAGTTTTTCCAAACGCAAAGATTTTCAATCGGTTTTGAGTTTGACAAAATTTTCTCTGTTTTCATGGCTACATTTATATCATGACAATAATTGCTCATAAGTGAAAAGTTACTTATGGCATAATTCTAAATTTAAACGCTTTTATAAAATTACCTACCATTAAGAAAATTTAATCACGAGTTTGAAAAAGGGCAGGAATGTTTTAGGAAAAGAATATTATACCGGTATAAGAATTTTTAAAAAATGAGTACTTCGCTCGTCAGTCGTTGGGGTGTTCTTCACAAGTCAAGTGGGATACTCTTGACGGGTGCATTGTATTTTTAAGAAACGATAAATTATTTCTTCAATAAATGGATTCTGAACGAAGCTTCAACTAATATACAATATAGAATTGAACTTAAATGTTAAACTATAAATTATTTTGTTACACACAATATTTACGAAAAACGAAAATTGATTTTCATATACGTATATTCATAGACACCTAATGAATACTTCATAAATAATTTCAAACTTCAATAAAATATAAACATTATAATAAAAATAAAATAAAGCGGCTCTAATTATCGTAAATCAGCATTTATACACTGTAACATAATTTTTACTAATGTTTATCGAGGACATCTAGTGAGTACTAGTCATCTAGTCAGTCACGTTTAAGAAGTGTGAAAAATTCGAATTCCCGGGTTAGTTTCAAACCCAAGACCGTCACACTGCAAGACAAACGCTTTAACATCGCACCACACTAACATAGTTGTACGTTGTGTTGAAATAGTAGGTATTTAGTATAATAACCGAAAATATTGAATTTTCAAAATAGAATAAAATAATCAGAAAACTATTGATGCACAATCAGCATCGAAAAACACATAAGATGACGAAAAAACATTACCTCTCAACCTTTCGAAATATGTACCTAATAAAATAGATAATTTTTCGGTACTTTCTCCGGTTTTTTTTTTTTTTTCAATTAAACCCTTGTAAAATGTTTAATTATTCATAAAAATTAAATTTTTATGCTTTTTTAACTAACAAAAACACACAAAAAAAAAAAAACGTTTAAAACTTAACTATTCATTTCGTCTGAAATCTAGTGTTAATAATATTGCAAATAGGCAAATACGAACTCAATTGAATGACTTAATAAAAAAAAAAAATAAATAAATAAATAAATAAAAATAAAATTATCGGACCATTGGAAATCGACCATACATTCGGTTGGTTCCCGATAGAAACAAGCGTGCTGCTAGTGGGAGGGGTTGAGCGGGGCGATGACGTGTCGTCGGCTGTGTTGACGCTGCAGCGGCGGACGCTTGGCATTAATAATGAAATCTTGCGAGCCGACCGCGCGCGGTGCCGTCCAGACGGAAATCGACTCGAACAAGTGGTTTTTTCCTGTGGGCTGGCTTCCGGCCCTCTCTTTCCGACCCCTTAGTCACACCGCTCTGCGGCAACAGTTGGCACCGGCACAGTAAAACACCGGCCACCGCTTCGGTTGCACGCGAATCCACCGCTATAAACTACCACCGCCGAGCAGTGAGCCAGAAAGCATTTAAAATCAACAAAAATAAATTTTTATTTTTCTACCCGTAAGTTTAAAGTTATCAAAAGTAATTAAATACGTGCTACTCTTACTGAGTTACGTGTTACTCGTATTGTACGTACGTTTCATTGTGTAATTTAAAAAGCAAATTTTTCACGGATGAATATTTAAAAATTTTGCAAGGTTTTGAATGAAAAAATTTCGGAAAAATCACTACAAATTTTTAATGCTACCGTATAAATAATTTACTATAAACGGACATCGGTTCTTTGTTATTAATTATTAGTATTGGGTTTTAACTGGACATTTGAAAAAAATAGCGAATTTAAATAGACTGTATTATTGAAAAATAAATTCAAATAGATAAAAGTATTTGATATTGAGGTGCCTTTAAATATACGGCACAGATCCATCACTAATTAGTATAATTATACAAATACATTATAATTATAATTATATAAGTGATTAAATCGTTTAAGTATATTATTTTAACGCGAGTATATAAATACGAGTATACACATGATATTATGCAGATGACTTACATTTGTGTCATTCGGATATAACATTTTCGACTACAGACTTTTACGGTTAAAAATATTTATTCAAACGTTGTGAAAATTTCATATCTTTTAAAGGGCTCCATAATAAATTCGCTTCGACAGTTGCAAAACCGCAGATGTCTAGTGCGTTTTAACATAGTTTATAACGAACCCAAATTCGGAGAAGCTTTCACAATCGAAAATCGGGTCGTGACTCTTTGTTCGAAGACCGCCGCCGTACAAGATCGGGTGTAAAGAGTGTGTAATACGGAGTAAGTTGATGCGTAAAAATACAATTGAAATTAAAATGCCGGACATACTTCGCAGGGTGTTGACCAGTTGCCCTCAGCCAGATGTTTTCAGCATTTATAAAATATACCAGTTGCCCTCAACAAAATATATCAGATGCCTTCCTGAATGTACCAAATGACAAGTACAAATTTGGAAATTTTATTAAAACGGCTAATTTTAGTACAATAGTCAATAATGACATGTAATGATTACCGATAGGTAATGAAAATTAGGATTTATCGCTCTGTGTCGATCTAATGTGTCAAAAATGGACGTTATATTCCATTAGTATTTTCATTGCTGCCTAACAAATCATCAAAAACTTATCAGTTATTATTTAATATTTTAAAAGAAAAATGCTCTAGTTTTGGACTTGAATATAATCCGTCAATAATTGTATCTGATTTCAAAAATAGTATTCACACAGCTTCCAAAGTCGTATGGTCATCAATTTCAATCGTGGGATGCCGGTTTCATCTCACTCAGTTATGGTGATTTTGGCATTATAATATTTATTAAAATATAATATTTTTTTTTTTTTTTTAGATTTTATTTTTTACTTAAATAATTATTTTATTGACAAATTACTATGTATGTGTGTGCTTATTACTATCATTAAATTATTTAATCATATAATATGAATTTTTTTGCTTTCATAATATATATAC
>JAIPRM010012128.1:0-12343 GCA_025469315.1 Stegophylla sp. TES_Ste_2020 | reverse complement strand
GGATCAAAAAATGATGGTTTCCTAGTCATTTTTGTCAAATTTTGGGTAGTTTTTTCCAAAAAAAAAAATTGAAGAATTGAGAAATTCAAAAAAATGACCTCTTTAAAGTACAATCTAGAGGCAAATCCTGTTTCAAAAAGTTATTGATCGAAACTTTTCGACAAGTATTTCTATACGAAAAGTTGTACACAGAAAAAAAAAAATAAACATCGTAAAAACACTAGCTTCTTCACTTCATTCAGAATCTAAAAATAAATATCATTGTAAAATTAATAAGCCACTTCGCTGCTCTCAGAATCTAAAAAGACCCTACAGAATCTAAAAAAAATATTATTACTACGGCGCGACGAAATATTTAGTTTTTTACATAAATAAAACCATTATATTATAACAAGAATACCCTTCGTGTTGTCCGACACATTTTCATAATAACGCTCTCGAGAGATGTGTTGCTGCGTGTGTGTAGTGTTTTATGACAATTATAATAATAATAATAATAATAATTAGAGCGAGGATTTGTATGCATTTTCATATTTATTCTGGTTGATTGTATGATATTGTGCTAAGTGAGCACAAAATTTGTTTCATGACATAACAATTTAAAAAATGAAACTTTTTTAGTGCATATTTTTATAGTTTCGAATGTTTCGATTAATGTCAAAATATTGTAAATTAATAGGTATAATTAAATTAATAAATATAAATACACGGTAAATTCACATTTAGGTTTGGAGACATTTTTGATATAAATTGATTCCTTTTTTTACATACAGATTAAAACTACCTGAAAATGGTGAAAGTGAAAAAAAATGAAGAAAAGTATTTATAGTTTTGTTCCATTATTTCCAATTATTTCCAATTAGTTCCAATTATTTTTAGTAATATTATCTTGTGTTAATTAAATGTTCAAAAAATAAATTATTTTATGCATATTTTTTTATTTTCCATGCATGGAAAAAGCGTTTTAGTGCATATATTTATGCATATTTAAGATTTTTTAACGCATATTTGATTGATTTTGAAATGCGTATAAATCCGCTCTCTAATAATAACGATTAATATAATGTGATAATCAGGACTCATAACTTCTAGCATTTGCATATTTTTTTTGACAGATCCTAGAGTCACATATGTGAGCTATAAATCTGTTTCAGATAACCAAGAAGCTACATACGAAATATTATGTTGCATATTTTGGAGTATAAATGCTATTTTGCTTTTTTTCGCTTTTTTTGCTTATTTTTGGATTTTTGCATGATTTTTATCATTTATTTTTTAAATTTTTTTTTTTTAGTAGCCTAAAACATTTTTAAAAAACTCTACTCAGTCACAATCGAAGATTATTTCACTTTGCAAACTTGTACAAACATCTGATTATTCAATGTAACTTTCAAGGTAAATTGGTAAAATATTATATATTTTTTAAAAATATATAATATTAAATTTATGAAATTTTTTTTTAACGGAACAATCGCACAATAAATGAGTACCACAAGTTGTTCATGACACAATAAAGTACAATAATTCCGATGTAATATTATTCAATTTTTTTTAATAATAAAAGCTAAACTAATAAAGTAATGTAATAACAATAGTAATAATAAAATAATAATTTTGTATACAAACGTTTTTTTTCTGCATATTTTAGTATTTTTAGTGCATATTTAAGCGCTCATATGAATACTTTTTAGATCATATTTAATCATTGATAATCATAATTTGACAGTTACACACACTTCGCCGTGCTCATTAATGACTTATATATTATAGTATTACAATAAATATTACACGTTCTGCCGCAGAGGTGTATAATTATTAATATAGTGTGTATGCGTGTACGGGTTACGACGCGGGTCGTTCTATAACGTCGTCGTCGTCGTCGTCGTCGTGCGACAAAATAATAATAATTATTATTGTTGGCAAGCGTCGTCGCACAGGAAAATGCGCACACGAGAGAAGCGTAATTTACGGTCGTTCTTTCATCAGTTTCCTGTCGCGTCTCGTGACGAAGACGATGACGGGTTTACCACTGGCTGACCGACGACGACAAAACCAGTGCGCGATTGTGTGTGTGTGTATGATTATAATAACAATATTCATATACTGTTTATTGTTATTGTTGTTATTACCATGTGTTGTATACAAATTCATATTTGCGCACACACACACATCTGTGTGACGGTGTTAAGAAGAGAACGGCAGGCAGAAGAGGAGAGAAGTAAACCGTAATAATAATAATAATAATAAAAATTAATAAAAAAAAAAATTCTACGTCGCTGCTACGACGAAATTTACTACTACGTAGTTTGGTAAAAGAACAAATTTAAACGGCCGCGTTCGATGAATGGAGTGCAATAGATAAAGACAGCGAGACGGAGAGAGAGAGAGACAGAGAGAGAGAGACTGGTATCTTCGCACAAATGCGTACGCTGTATTTATGCGTGTTTAAATATGTGTAAAATATTATGTGGCGGGAAAATTTAATATTATAACGCGTCATACAGAATGATGTGAATAAAATCGTAAACGCGCGTGTGTTTGTACAGCTCCTATTTTTAAAGACGTGTCTACATGATTTTTATATTGTGTGGCGTCACGTATCGCTCGAATTTGTTGGCGTCCGTGGACAAAACACGTCACGTGTTCGCCATTCATTCGGCTTTAAAGTCGCAAAATGCATTCGACGCATGTCATTTTTGCGGCGATATACATTCCACTTTTTCCGGTTCCGCAGTAAATATTCCAACGATTCGAAATGTTTTTAATCGTTATATTTTTCCATTATTATATAACATTACACTCGTGACTATTGTATCAACGATTAATACCGTAATTATATTAACGTTCGTGTTGAAGTCCTTCAAATGTCAGAAAACGTCGGTCATAGATCATTATAAGTCCTTCAAAAATTTAACCGCTGTCATGTTATTACGTGACCCGAATATAGCTCTTAAAGATATTGGTCACACACTACACTCGATTTTGGCCTAACGTAGCCGTTTTGTTCTAATATTAATAACACCATTGTCTATTGAATAGTACTACTAGTGGCAGGGGCGAATTAAGGGAGGGGATGAGGGGGATAGACCCCCCCCAAGTCGTTTATATTCTGAGTGAAACGAAGAATATATAATTAGTTTTCAAATGAAGTAGTCACTTTTGTTTATGTGTGTTAATTACATAATATGGTCTAAAAGTTAGTTACTCAATAGATCAGACATTTTTTCTAGTTTTTACTCAAAAAAAGTAATTTTTCTCTTACCTTTAAAACTTTTCTAAGTGTAAGGGAAAACTAGCGAAAAGTTGAATAAAAAAAATAAAATCTTCTGTAGACGTGATTTTCATAAATTTATTTTTCAAAATTTAGCTATAAATATAAAAATAATGGTGCTGAGAAATCTAAATTGTCCTGAAATATCATAATAATCACTTTCAAAATGTCATTACTACTTTTGGACTGAGTATAAAGCTTTAAAAATTTTGGAAGTATCTTGATTTAATTTAATAAAACTTTATATTTTAAGTATAAAGTAATATGGTTTTACTAACAGGCAATAGGCACAGAAAAAGAAGCTAACAAAAATTAGTCGGGTTTTTTTTCAGTCTTGTTCAAAAATAAAATATTAACAAAAATCATCATTTTCACTTAAAATATTGATTTTTCTTTATTAAAACCTATACAATTTTAAATAATTTATTCAGTACGCATTTTTCACCAATAGACACACAAAATATTTTCCTATTTATGATAGAAGGTTTTAGAAGATTTAAATTCATTGTACGTGGAACTTTTTTTTTTGTATTTTTATTGCATATAATTTGTAATTTTTGGTTATATGATCTTAAATTTTTATTTAAACATCTCTGTGTGTTACTTTACCCCCAGAAAATTGGATCTAGTTTTAAAACTGTTACTATGTCCTATTTATTATTAATATATTATTTTAATACTCAATTTATTTAACAGTTGTAAAATTTTTTTCTAAAATACATATATCCCCCCCCTAGTACAAAATCCTAATTACGCCACTAAATAGTGGTTACACTATATCAGTATTATAACATATGCCCGACATCGAACAAACTCAAAGTTATTTGTTTTATTAGTTGTTGGAAACATAATTTTTCCAAAATTCCTCCTTGTATAAATTCTCCATCTAAAGTTATAACAGTGCAATTGAGTTGCCCATTTCCAATATCCCCCCCCAAAAAAAAAAAAAAAAAAATTGGGAAAATGAATAAAACCTAAAATTTTTTTGTAACTATGATTATCAATTTTTTTTCGTATTAATTATCGAAAATTAATAAGAATAAATCAGCTATATCATAAATTAAAATTGGAATATAAAATATAAATATTAATAAATCATTTCTTCAGCAAAATGATTTTAAATGGAGCTTTAGTTAATCATACAAAACAATAGTTCAGTTTTATATTCAGTATGCTTAACAATTTTTATTTGATACCATGATGATCAAGTTTGTATTTATGTTATAATAACAAGTAAAAGAAATAACTTTAATAAACTTTTGTAAAAAATTATTTATGAAGCCAACTTTCATCAAAATTATACCCATTTAGAAAAACACGTTGGGAATATTTTGGAAAAAGAAAATGTTTACTCCCGATTAAGATTACATTTTTAATGAGGTTTTGATTGAAAGAAATTATCAAGTTCTTGATGTTAAATTGAACGTTTTGAAAAATCGTTTTCAAAGCGTCAAGCGATGTTATTGAACAATTTGCTATATTTGAGAATTTTTAGACAGGTTAAAATTAACCTACAAATTCAGCAGTTGTTACTGAGTTGTACAATAATTCAGATTTTGATGAGCATACACTTGAATTAAATCATAATTTATTATTAGATGTTGCAAAAGCAAAATACATTAATTTATTGTCGATTTTTGATTTTGTGAAATTGTTGGAAAAATAAACATGTTTAAAAAATTTGGTGTCAGAAGCTGTAAAGTTTATTAACATATTGTCATGTACATAACAGAACGATCATTTTCTTCCCTTCGACGACTCGAAACGTTTTTTTAGGTCTGCTTAGGCGTAGATCTACTGGGGACACGATAGAGGCGATCTCTTCATCCTATGAATTTTAAAAATAATACTAAAAATGTATAGAGTTGATTTGTATTTGATCTATTTTTGTCTAATTGTGCGGAAAACTTTTCTCAGTACATATTAATAGTAAAATTATCAAATTTTCGTAGTACGTAAAGCGTACTTCTACGATGAATACAGAGAAAGTACGTAAGGTTGACCCAAGTAAAACCATTTTTCACGATGTGAAGATTGTAAAATGTAAAATTATATTGAATTACATAACAATAATAACAGAAAACACACAGGATAATTTTAAATTTCTTGGAAAATATATTGAAATTGTTAAATTGTATTTTTCTTAAAATTTTGTAAAAATAGCCTATACAGAATCCTTTAAAAAGTGAGTGTGGCGTCATCTTAAGTAATAAAAAATCCGGACATACTTCGCACGATGGGTGTTCTTCGCATAACGGGTGGGATTCTCTTGACGGATGTATTGAATTTTAAAGAAACGATAAATCATTTCTTCAATAAAACGATTCTGAACAAAGGAAGTTAATAATATAAAAAATAAATGAGAAAAAAAAATGTTCAAAATTTTTTTTCTTATTTTCAAAATTTTCTTGCGCCAAAATCTTTCTTATATTATTTTCTATCCATGTTTCATTTTTCATATAGTTCGGATCAAAAAATGATGGTTTCCGAGTCGTTTTTGTCAAATTTTGTGTAGTTTTTTCCAAAAAAAAAAAAATTGAAGAATTGAGAAATTTAAAAAATGACCTCCTTAAAGTACAATCTAGAGGCAAATTCGATTTCAAAAAGTTATTGATCGAAACTTTGGACAAGTATTTCCATACGAAAAGTTGTCTACAGAAAAAAAAAACATCATTGTAAAAACATTAGCTTCTTCACTTCGTTCAGAATCTAAAAATTGTACATTAATGCCTAAAAATTTATAAATGTATATTTTATATAGATAAAAATTAATACATTCTCGCACTGAATCTAATTTTGAAAACTCGACGCTCCTGACTCACGTCTAACCTATTATGCTGAAAAAATTCGATAGGTTTTTTTTAAAAGTTTTGAGTAAAGTGAAAATTCGATATATTTTTCTTTTTCATCAAATACATTCCGTTGTTTTTTTCTATATTTTAAGTTTTTACAGTAAATACTTTAACCCGCTCACTGAACACTAAATAATTTAGCAAAGTGTACGTTTTACGTTTAATCACACAGACGGTAATAAACGGTTAATAATAATTGTAAAGAATAAATAGTAGACACAATAATAGGCAATAGCTGTACCTTTTCGTTATCAGTAATGATAAGGAACTCATTGCTTATTAAATGATGCTGCTGCCGCTGCGGGGTTTAATTTTTAGATTCTGAACGAACTGAAGAAGCTTATTTAATATTCTAATTTTATAATTATTTCATTTTGAAAATTCCGAAAGTCAAAACGTCGGATTTGTGTTGTTCGCTTTTTTGTGTTTCTGAATTTGGGGAAAAATAACAGTTACCCAACAGTAGAGCGTCGATTATTCGAATAATCTTATATATTCGGTAATTATCCAGATAACCGGCCGGCTCTTTGATTATTCGCACTACGGCATTGCTGTATTAATTTATTAGATTCCGAGTGCAGCGGAGAAGCTAATTTTTTTACAACGATGTTTATTTCTTTTCCTGTAAACATTTTTTCGTATGAAAATACTTGTCCAAAAGTCTCGACCAGCAACTTTTAGAAACCGGATTTGCTTCTATTTGATACTTAAGACATAATATGATTTTTCGAATTTTTCAATTTCTCAATTTTCTTTTGGAATACATCCAAAATGTGAAAAAAAAAGATTCGGCAACTATCTTTTTTTAATCCAAACTTTATGAAAATTTAAACATAGACAGACAATAATATGAGAAATGTTATGTTGCAAGAAAATTCTGAAAATTAAAAATAAATTTGGACAACTTTTTCTAATACTTTTTCTTTATTATTAGATAAAAATAAGTAAAGTAATGTAAAGTATTAGGCGTTGTTGTCTTAAGATTATCGTACCCCCCCCCCGTCCCTCGGCATATAATGTGAGGATACATATATCCTATAGAAATATAGTACCGGGGGTATTATTATAATACCTCAGGACTCTGATACCCCCCAGTACGAAATTTGGGGTGTACATGTTGCCAATAAATATATTCCCGATGATAAAAAATATAGGATTCTGATACTCGGTACGATTTTCCCGCTACATCGGCCCAACGCGAACGAGCGGTGGCCTCAAAAGGTGGCCGAGACGTAAAAAAAAAATCGTACGCGACACACATCGCGTCGCCCCTCGTCCGCCGGCGCTAAGTGTCGAGCGCGCGCGCGCGCGCGACGCGTCACAGTCTGCACGCGACGACGCGCGAGAACCGCCAAATTTCGCGCACATACTTCTACGTCACTCTGTACACGCACATTGCACCACACGAGCGTAGCGCGAATAATAATAATAATAATAATAATAATATACACGATTATTATTTAAGAAGCATGTGTACGTCGTCGTCGTCGTCGTCGTCGTATATATACGAACAAAAATGATTAATGGCCTCCGCGACATGTGCCAGCTCGCGCGCGCGCGCGCGTGTGCGTGTGCAACCGTATAGTTTTTTATACTCGACGACACGATGCACACGAGGACAACGTATTAAATCGTATTAAAACCGAGTGTGTTGGTATTTAATATTATGCCGTGGTCTCCGTCACGTATTCCACGCGTTAATAATAATAATAATAATAATAACGCGTCCGGGTGTGTGTGTGTGTGTGTGAATTTTTATACGCGCGTGTGTGCGTGCCTGCGCCTACCTGTGTGTGAATACTTGAATGACCGCACGTGGCGCGATCGCACCACGCGTCTCCGGTGACGTGTTCGCGCGCGTATAGAAAACGCGCACACGTGCGTGTACGCGGCGGCCGCGGTTACGCGCGTACTTACCCGTCGTCGTACACGCGCCGCGCGCTCGCGAGAAATTTTTTTTTTGCCCGCGGATGACCTGCGTTGTGCCGTATTCGCACAACACGGGTCACGCGAAAAACTCGTCTGGCGCACGCGAGTCGCTTCGCTTCGCTTAGCCGCGATATCCTCTATACGTGTGCGCGTGCGCGAGCATCATACTTCGAGATACTTATATTTGACGTCGCGACCGGTTTACGAGAAGCAAAAAAAAAAAAAAAAAACCACTGTTACCCGCCGACATTATTATTATTATTATTATTATTATTCAAACGATTTACGCGCATTTCACATTACCACATTTCACCGCGCAACACTGATTAATATTTATTATTATTATCTACGATTATGAGCTACTATTTTACTAGCAAGCTGCTGGGTAGTGTGTGTTTTTCGTTTAATCACAAGATACAAAGTCGTTCGTGTTGTTTCTTTTTTTCACACACACACACACAAGATACAAAGTCATTCAGAATGTCTGAAAGACATCAGCTATAGTAATTAAAATAATTATTATTCACCGGTGTGCTCGTAGTATCAATATGAAATTACGATAAGATTATAAGTCCGAACGTAATTGACTGTCTGTTATGATAATTATAATAATAATAATAATAATAATACAATATCGTTTATTATTTCCATTTTTTTTTTTTTTTTCCGTACCTAAATAATAATTATATTTTAACGTTCAGTTAATATTTCTAAGTAACTTATTTCATAATAATTCCTAAAATAAAATATATTTATTATAAAAATCAGAAGTGAAATAATTCGATATTGTACGGAATGTATAAATTCATGGAATTAGAAATAAAACTCTTGTTGAAAAATATATAATTTGATTATTATAATATTATGTCTTATTACTAGGGAATTTTTTAAGCATGTTTTCTGTTTCCTAGTCATGACTAGATGGACATCCAGTATGGAGACCCAATTAACACACCCTGTTTTCAAATAATCCTATAAGAACTATTATAGATAACTTAATTTAATATTGATTATGCAGGTTTAAAATTTGTATTGTTTTATATAACTCCTAGGTACTATGATCTAAAATATTCTAAAATTGTAATATTTATGTTTATCACCATCTTGCACCGAGTGAGAAGTTTCTTTAATCATTAATTACTATCACATTATAGAAATTTAATAACGTAAACGCAGCTTTTACGATTATTTTATTAAACGAGTATATTTTAACGTTAGTATAGCAGCTGATGTCAAATATAGTGAAACAATAATTTAAATCCCAATCTGAATATGAAAACGATCGAGTGACCGAAACTATTCATTCATTTTTTTGGAAGGTAACCCATACGCATTAGTTATCATGGCATTGAGTCACTAATAGCATATTGGACCTGTTTGGTAAAGAATATGACTGAGCAGATCAAAATATGTAACTACTTAATGATAGGTACAAATGAGAGGTTTCAGTCACCAAAATTTCCATTAAATATCTTATTTATTAATATCAGGATTTTTGTACACTATTTTCTGTCGTTTTTCTCGTGGTATATACTATGATATACACACGCATTTTCAGTAAGAAATTTGTCACTGAATTTTATTGGCTAATGAATCAATCTTCGAGCTTAAAATTGGTCGTTTTCAGTTGAACACATGCTGCACTTAAATCTGTTCCAAGACGATTTCTTACAGTTGACTTAATTCAATTCATTAAAGAAAATAGCTTGCTCGCACACATAAGTATAGATACAAATAATTTCAATAAAGAAATCGCTAGTTTCTTCATAGGAATTAATAAATTTGGAAGACTTCTCAACTCAATAAGAATTATATATTAACTTTTCCGATTTAATATTACTACTAATTTCACAATTATTTTTCCGAATTCAGCTCATTATTCAAATTAATAAAATCATTTCTCCAAATATTACTTCCCTGAAATTCTATTAACTCAGTCTCTAAATTTCCAGTACTTAACCACTAAAAGAAAACTAAAAGTTTAAGATCATGATGTTTAATATTATGTGGATTTATTATGAGCTCATGAATTCTTAAGTTGATTCTAGACGGATAAATTGAGAAAATTTACCTGAAAATCATTTGGATGCATTCTTTAAAATGTTTGTATATTTTGTAACTATCAATTCTATATTAGGCTGATTAACCTTGAAAACAATTTTAATTTATTATTTGCTTCTTCGAAAAATCTTGATATTTTATTTTTGTAGTCTATGTATTTTAGTCTACAACTGGTTTTTGGTAGTTTTTGATGACAAATTTTTACGATGTATGATCTTTTTTTGAATAGTTTCTTGTGTCATTAACAGATTGTGCACGTGTCACTATGTGACACACGTACCATATAGGTTCACCATCTCTGCTATATAATATGATTTCTAAAGAATTGTAATTTATACTAATTATCGATAACAGTGTATTAAACCATAAACATTTTTCATATATTTGAACTTTTGAACAAGTATTTCTATACAAAAAAGTGTTAACAGAAAAAAAAAGAAATAAACATCATTGTAAAAGCACTAGGTTCTTCACTTCGTTCAGAATCTAAAATATACAAACATATATAAATAAATGGCTGCATCCGAATTGCGTGCGGAAAAAAAACAATTTTTGTCGACAACTGAATTGCGTACTTGGTTTTTTCATAAAAGGTTCGAATTGAGTGCGTATATTTTATGTATAATAAACGTATAAGCGTAGGTAAGCTCACCGGGTATTTCGACACCGCTTCGCTCCGCAAATCAAAAATATTTTCAGATTGCTGTGCAACGTGGAATCATTTCACCTTGATAATCAGAAATTGCATGTAATAAAGAGAAGTTGGAATTATATCGTCTGATATAGATTGGAACTGTTTATAACAAATAACTATAGAGTATATATTGATGAAAGGCCGGACCGACTTTGCACTATGGAAATATTTCGATTTTCGGGTGGGATGTTTTCGGTGGGTGTATTTAATTTTAAAGAAACGATAAATAACTTCTTCAATTAAACAATTCTGAGCAGAGGTTCAGTTATTATCGGTAGCCACGTAATAATAATCACTACGTTATCATTATTACTATGGTTTCATGGTTACACTTTGGTATAGGAGTGGTATGGGTAGGAAGGTAGAGTGGATAGAGATTCTGGGTCTTCATTCTTGGGCCAGGGGTCTAGGGTAGGTGGTTGGGTCGAGATCAGTGTCAAGGTCGAGGTCTGGTGGGGGTGGGTGCTGAGGTCTAGTTCGGGTCGGGAGACGGAGGGGTCCAACAATGGCGATAAGTGTAAACTCTTAGCAATAATGCGAATTTTGAGAAATGCTAAGGATAAAGTACCATCTAGAGCTGAATTTTGATATTAAAAGTGGCTAACCGAGGCTTTTGGATCAATATTGCTATACGCAAAAGTGTTTACAGAACAGGGGAAAAACATAAAAGTAAATTCATAAGATTCTTCGCTTCGCTCAGAATATAAAATTGTGATAAACCAATAAATTCACACCATCGTCGAAAACTTATTTATCAATGTATTACATTGTCGCACACTTAAATTACCGCACTGAATTGTCGACACATAACAGTCACACACTCATATGTCGGCATACCATTATAGATACCTACGTTTTAATTTTTATTATGAGTATATATTTTTGTTTCCACCCCTCTCTCGTGTACGCACACAAAAATAAAACTGTTCGCATAATGATTTTAAATATTTTTTTGTCACGATGATTAAAATATATTCTACGAAATGGCTACTTCGGAAATTTAAAATTTTTTTTTCGAAAGTAAACGGAGGATTTTAAAAAAAACCTTCAAAAATTGGTTTTTCCTTGTGGTTTGTACAGGAAAAAATAACCACTTTAAAAATGTCTATCTTAACCAAATATAAGATCATTAAAACAGTAATATATATTCTTTCATTTGTATAAGTTATAACTAGAGTCCGGATTTGTATGCATTTTCATATTTGTAATACCTGTATGCAGCTAAACGGGAGTAAGAAGTGTGGACAATTTGCGTAACAGAGAATGCGTAGGAAAAAGTTTATTTTGCATATAATTGTATATTTTAGGGATGACAGCATATTTGAAGAATTTTTCATATTTAAGCTTTTTTTACAAAAAAAAATTCTTTAAGCTAATTATTTTGTTTTATATTTTGACCGTAAAAACTAGATTATGGTTTAAAAATGTATAACGCTTATTGTTGGAAAATAAATTGTACTTCACGAGTCGTATATTTTTGTACAGTTTGTGTTTGAATTACAATTTCTTTTAGGCTTGGCGCACTCTTGAGTGATT